>APFE030626992.1:127762-223996 GCA_000404065.3 Pinus taeda
GTGTTGGTGGCCATCCTTAAACCACCGCCCTATTATACCAACATTTCAGAGAGCACATTCAGCCTATTGCTGCCATGCATTTTGCACATTTTTGTATTACAGCTCTTTTCTTGGACTCATACATAACCCTTCGGATTAAGGGGGGGAATGTTGGACACCTAATCCTAAAGGGTTAGCGTGGAAGCCGAATGGACAAAGCAGTCCAAGAGACCTTGGGATGTGAATTCCAACGGTCACATAATGTATACTATAAATGTACATCTATTGTTAATAAAAATGTAATGCAAGCTTTATCTTTCATATTTTCTCTCGTTCACCATGTGTGTTTAACAATTTCTCCTTCTCCCCAGCAAAACAGAAATCTCCCCAAGAGGGCTCTGTGCTGCCTCTATGTTGTCTCTTTGTGGCAATCACTACCTCTTTGCAATGTACTCGCTGAAATTGGAAAAGCTTCCTCCAACCTTACTATCTATGCCCCTCTCTCATTGCTTTGATCTCATTGAATCACCTCTGGCACCTGAATGTTGCTACTCTGGAGATCAATTTCCCAGCGAAATCGAATGCTCAACTGATTTGGTGTATCTTCTCCAAGCCCCATTGACTTCTTTTTATAATTCTTTCGTTAACACTTCAACGACCACGATTAAATCTTAATCGATGGCTAGGATTAACTATAAATCGATCCATGTACTTTTCTAGAACATTCTCACCATGACTTAATTAATTCTGATTAATTAATCATATTTCCTAAGTTTAGACTTAGGAAATATTAAAAGTTGACTAATAAATCTAATTAAGTAGTCTCTAGGTGGAATTTCCATAAACAATTTATGCATTTTGGAGGTCTCGTGCATTCTAGCCTCTCAACAAATTTTCAAGGCTAGAACACATCCGATGCTTAAAAAACAAACAATCTCTGACACCCTCCAAAATAATCTTCCTGACTCTTGCTATGTCTTTCTTCCACCGAGTAAGTGCTTGTGCATTTGATGTTGTTGGTTTTGGAATATCAATTTATGTATATTCCCATACTCCATTATCAACTAGCACTGCTTCCATCCCGTCTTTCTAAGCACAAAAATTCGAGGTGCCCTCCAATGCATATTCCAACCTCAATTCGTTGAAAGACATTTTTTTTGCACCAAAGAGTGTCTGCACTAAAAACCTTGCAAATCGAAATTTCTTTGAGAGAATATATGCAACAAGGTTTTCATGTAGTCTTCCGAGGCTCTGATACCATGTAGAAATTACAAGAAATTTGCTACTGTTAATGAAATGGAACTAAAATCAAGAGACATAAATTTCTTCTACTATTCTATGAAAGGAAAACACACGATAGAAACACATGCAATGACATGCAACCATCAAAACACAAGGCTCACAATGATTTTACAGGGGAACCCAACAGGAAAAACCCCTCTGCTGCTTTGCATTAATTCAAATGAGAAAGAGAAACAATTACAATGTCTTGCTTCAACTCTGAAGCACACCTTGCGCCATAAAACTGTTGTCCTTCTTCGTGGCCTACTTTGGCCAACACTTAGCCAATTCAAGCTTCAGGCAACCTCCTATTTCCTTGCGTAATCCTGGAGGAATTAAGCTCCTAAATAATATTTTTGTGTGCAAATTCGAGGGGAATGGATCATTTGCTTAGTGCAAAAGCATTCTACATAGATTTATACAATTATAAATACAAATGTGCCTTTTCCGTCCACTCAACTAGGCAATTCAAACTCCATGCATGACTAAGTTTATTTTTAGCTAGTTGACCAGTTAACTGAGAGATCAATGAGTTAGCAACACTCATAAGTACTAAATTAACTTTCAACTGACTCAACTAATGACTAGAGCTCAATTAACTGGGTTCAACTAATAATAACTCAACTAGATTGCTAGATCTTAGCAATCAACTAATACACAACTCTACTTCTAGCCTACAAACTTGAATTTACTGACTTAACTAGTAGACAAGGCTATGTCACTCTAGCTAACTGCAATCCAACTCATCATGCTGATGTGGAAAGAAGAAATTTCTCCATTTGACCAAGGCACTATTCAAATGAAGCCTTTTCTTGCGACATTCTGACATTCTAACACTGAGAAAATGATAAATGGAGGATGGAAAGTTTATTATGGGCTTGAAAAGAATTGCATATCAATAGATTTTTTTGATATGGATTATTTCAAAAATAATAATAATAATAATAATAATCACTCTTGTCATTTTATATGAATGTGAGGTTTGGAATTGTAGTGTATCCAAAGAGTCATGGAAGAAGATAGAAGAGATTCAAATGTAGTTTATAGCTTACAATATCAAGATTAAAGGAAATACACCCTATCCTATTCTCCCCATTGAAGCAAGCCTTTCCCTCATTGAGAACATGGCTATGACTAGGTATTTTATGTATAAGAAGAATTTAAACAACATGGAGGGCAAGATGCTTCCTAAACTTCTCTAAAGAAAACAACTACATTCAGCTCATGCGGGGATGGCATAAGGATTCCCGATCTTCGCTAGACCATTGAGGAATAAAAAAGAAGATCATTTTGGAGAATAAGGATAATATTTTACAAATATTATTACATTAAAATTTAAAGAAAAATTGTGGGGTAATAAAGAGATAAAAAAAAACAAGTTAAGATATTATAAAGAAGTGATTAACCCAAATATTAGAAACAAAAATTAACTTCTAATCTTAGTTAGTGTAAAGGGAGAAATAAACATTATTAAAATAAAAAAAATTATAATAAACTTCAAGATAAAACTCAATATTGACCAATTCCCAAACTACTATAATATAAAAAAGTCTTTGAAAATGCAAAAGACTTTAAAAATATTATCACATTATTAACTTTCTTAACCTTCTAAATAACTATAATAATTTTTAAACACTTTTTTAATATTTTTAGAACATTAAAATTTAAAGAATTTTAAATACTCTCTTACTCTAAATAAACATTTATCATTTTCACAAAATTTAAAATATTATGTAAATTATAAGAAAATCATCTTTATTTTAATTATAAGGCAACCTCTGAAACGCTGCAGTGTGGCACAAACGTGGCAACTACAGAGAAAGAGCACCACCGGCGCTAGCCGGTCATGATCCCACGCAATTGTGTTCCCGCTTGAGCTTTTGGAAGGTCTGGAATAAAGAAAAGAAAGCTCTAGAGGTCAGCCTTTGCCCCATGCCGACATTCTCAACATCCCTATGATTGTCCGTAAAATCACAATAATAAAACTTCCTGCCTGTATTTTCCTTGAGCCTTTCGCTGGTTTGCTTATACTGTTTTTGGAATTCTCTTGATTGATGGCGTTAGCGAGCATTCTCAGGCAATCCCGGACCAAACTAAATGGAATTGGCCTCCCACAGGTTTCGAACCTTAGCCGTATTTTGGCTTTAAATTTGTTTGTGTTTCCATAGCTCAAATACCGGAACAGTAGAAAGTGGCAGGTGGATATACAATGTGTATGTGGTTGTCTGAAACGCAGGTTGCGGTACAGAGGTATGGAGTCTCGTGCGGTGCATCGTCAATTGTTCACAGATGGACTGCTGCTGCAAGGGCTTTCAGGTTTTCTTTTACTTTCATTAATTTTTTTGCCCTTAAAAGAGAAGTTAGCCTTCCTAAAATTTTCTATATCGCCTTATCCCGGGAAGGAAATTAGTGGCTAAAGTTTCTCAAGAACTAATAGTTTAAACTGACTTTTAGCTGCAAAAGTGCTGGGCAGTGGGGACTATTAGTATCTCTGTATCAAATTCTTCTTTGTGCAGTTAATTTACAAACGAGTCTGACAACAGACGACTGTTACTATGATGATGAATAAAGAGAGAATTTTAGGTTCTACCTTTGCGCAATTGTGCTTATTTTCCCTGAAATTTTACATAAGCGTTTTCCCCCAAATTTCACCAAGAACGATGAATATCCTATTAAACTTCTATGGTGTACACTGCAAAGTTAGTCTGCCAAAAAAATTCGCTACTTTATTTTTTACATCTGAATGTCTTTGTAAATTTAAAATGTAAAAATGTCATTTTATATTTAAAAGTTCTACAAACTTGTGGCCATATCTTTTGACTAAATCAACAAACATGTGAACTTTTAGAAGAAGTTTACTTCGATCCATAAATTTCTTCAATTACTCCAGAGCTACAACTTTAGATTAAAGTGTTACTATTTAATTTTGGATAGTCAGGAATATTATGTGACCACGGGTTGGTGAAAATTCAAAAAGGTATTAGATAACACCTATGTTGTACTGTTTTGGGGAATTGGGAAACGGCAGTGAGGGGGGACGCATCGTTGGATTGAATTGGCTGAGTGCATCCCAATTTTTTAAGGAGACTGTGGGTTGGGGAAGACGATACAAGTTTGTTATTCTTAGGGAAGACAATACAAGTTTGTTATTCTTCTTTCAGCTGAGAGGCACTTTACAGCCCAGTACGAGGTAGATCTCACCTAAAAACTTCTTAGGGAAGACAATACAAGTTTGTTATTCTTCTTTCAGCTGGGAGGCACTCTACAGCCCAGTATCGGGTAGATCTCACCTAAAAACTTCTTAGGGAAGACAATACACGTTTGTTATTCTTTTTTTAGCTGAGAGGCCCTCTAAGGTCGAACTTGGTGTATGAGACCCCTTGTTTGTGGGACAAGGGGGGACCCAGCTGGGAGGCACTATAGCCCAGTATCGGGTAGATCTCACCTAAAAACTTCTTAGGGAAGACAATACACGTTTGTTATTCTTTTTTTAGCTGAGAGGCCCTCTAAGGTCGAAATTGGTGTATGAGACCCCTTGTTTGTGGGACAAGGGGGACCCAGCTGGGAGGCACTCTACAGCCCAGTATCGGGTAGATCTCACCTAAAAACTTCTTAGGGAAGACAATACACGTTTGTTATTCTTTTTTAGCTGAGAGGCCCTCTAAGGTCGAAATTGGTGTATGAGACCCCTTGTTTGTGGGACAAGGGGGGACCCACTTCCGCGCAGTGATTTCACTGCTAACTCTACGAAGTGATACATACTCTACCCCCTTTTGGTTTTGAACTTTCGACCTCTTAAGAGGAAATAGGTACTCTTAACCATTAGGTCCACTCAAGCTATGTATAAACACAATATAAATTTAAAATATAAAGAGGTCAACAAACACAAAAAAAGGAGGCATGGTAAGTAAATAAAAAAATGAGGTATGATAAATAAATAAAAAATATATAAAGAGGTTCACGAACGCTAAAACCAGAGTTATGGTAAATAAATAAAAATATAAATAAACCATAAGTATGGTAAATAAATAAAACATTTTTTTATATTTACTCTAGAGGTATGGTAAATAAATAAAAATATAAATAAACTAGAGGTATAGTAAATAAATAAAACCTCTTTTTATATTTACTCTATAAACCTCTTTATTTTTAGGAAAACAAAAAAAAAAGGGTTTTATTTAGGTGAAGTCTATGGACCAAATAAATATAAAAGATGTATAAAGAGGTATGGTAAATAAATAAAGATATCTCAAATAGGATTAGAAATCAACATCTAATTATATACCAAGCCTATGGGCCAAATACCATGGTAAATAAAAGAGAGATGATAAATAAATAAAAATATAAATAAACTAGAGGCATGGTAAATAAGTAAAATCTTTTTTTTTTTTTATTATATTTATATCCCATAAACCTCTTATTCTTACTAACATCAAAAAAGAGGTTTTATTTGGTGAAAGCCTCTAGGCAATTTTTTTTGTAAAGTTTGTAGGAATACATTTCATAATGTCCAACTTCACACCCTGATCATGGGGATAGCACAATATTTGAACCCAAGACTTCCGGTTCTGTGAGACTTCATTTCCACGACCATTGCCAATTGAGCTACCCCTAAGCGGACATGGGCCAAATTATTATTAATACCATGCAAAAAAACATTATTAACCCTAATATTAATATTATTATTGTTATTAAATCTAACATTCATATTAATATTATTAAATTTAATAACTTTGGATTAATACAATATTAAATTTGTTATATTATAATATATATAAATATATCATGATATGTATTAACTCTAGATATATATGGAAGAGAAAAACAAAGACGTAGAGTGATAGAGGTGGAGAGATAGGGGGAGTGACAAGGGAGAAATGGAGATAAACTGAAGGAGAGGGGAGAGGAGGAATGGAGAGAGAGAGAGAGGGAGAGGAGTGAGAGAGGTAAATAAGGGTAAGAGAGGGAGACACAGATGGAGGGGGGAGAGAGAGAAGGAGAGAGGGAGGGATATAGTGAGAGGATTTGAGGGTAGAGAGAGAGAGAGATGGGGAAGAGAGAGGGAGGTAGGAGAGAAAGGGAGAGAGAGGAAGGATGAGAGAGGACTTGAGAGAGAGGAGGAGAGAGGGAGGGATAGAGAGATTGAGTTGGAGGGGGGATAGAGGGAGGGCAAAAGAAAGACACATAGAGTGAGAAGTGCAGAGAGAGGGAGTGACAAGGGAGAGATGGAGAGAGAGAGTGTGTAGATGGGGAAGAGAGAGGGAGGTAGGAGAGAAAGGGAGAGAGAGGAAGGATGAGAGAGGACTTGAGAGAGAGGAGGAGAGAGGGAGGGATAGAGAGATGGAGTTGGAGGGGGGATAGAGGGAGGGCAGAAGAAAGACACAGAGAGTGAGAAGCGCAGAGAGAGGGAGTGACAAGGGAGAGATGGAGAGAGAGAGTGTGTAGATGGGGAAGAGAGAGGGAGGTAGGAGAGAAAGGGAGAGAGAGGAAGGATGAGAGAGGACTTGAGAGAGAGGAGGAGAGAGGGAGGGATAGAGAGATGGAGTTGGAGGGGGGATAGAGGGAGGGCAGAAGAAAGACACAGAGAGTGAGAAGCGCAGAGAGAGGGAGTGACAAGGGAGAGATGGAGAGAGAGAGAGTGTGTATGTTTAAGGGCGAGATAAAGAGACAAAGGAGAGATAGAGAGAAGGGGGAGAGAGAAGGAGAGAGGGAGGGGTATAGTAACATAGAGAGAGAGAGAGATGGGGGAAGAGAGAGGGAGGTAGGAGAGAAAGGGAGAGAGAGGAAGAACGAGAGACAAGAATTGAGAGAGAGGAGGAGAGTGATGGGGGAAGAGAGAGGATTGGAGGTGAGAGAGAGAGAGAGAGAGAGAGAGAGAGAGAGAGATGGCGAAGAGAGAGGGAGGTAGGAGAGAACGAGAGAGAGGAAGATGAGAGACAGACAGAGAGAGGAGGAGAGGGAGGGATAGGGAGATGGAGTTAGAGGGGGGGAGAGGGAGGGAAGAAGAAATACATAGAGAGTGAGAAGTGGAGAGAGAGAGGGAGTGACAAGGGAGAGATGGAGAGAGAGTGTGTATGTTTGGGGGTGAGATAAAGAGACAAAGAAGGAGAGATGGAGGGATATAGTAACAGATTTGGAGGGTGGAGAGAGAGAGAGAGCAAAGAGAGGGAGGGAAAGAGAGATGGAGTTGGAGGGGGAGAGAGAGGGAGGTAAGAAGAAAGAAATAGAGAGAGAAAGGTGAAGAGAGAGGGAGAGAGGACAAAGAGAGAGAGAGATAGATAGAGGGATAGATAGATAGATTTGAAAAAGAGAGTGTATGTTTTGGGGTGACATAGAGAGACAAAGGGAGATAGAGATATAGATGGAAAGTGAAGAGAGGGAAGAAGAGAGAAATGGATAGAGGGAGGGAGGGGCAGAGAGATTGATAGATATGGAGTGAGAGAGTGTGTGTGTTTGGGGGTGATATAGAGAGACAAAGAAGGAGAGATGGAGGGGGGAGAGAGGGAAGAAGATTTCTTGCACTAGATGCATTGATTTCAGTGTAGATGGTGATTTCTAATCCTATTTGATTGCTTGCACTAGATGCATTGATTTTAGTGTAGATGTTGATTTCTAATGATATTTGATTGCTTGCACTAGATGCATTGATTTCAATGTAGATGATTTCTTATCCTATGTGATTGCTTGCACTAAATGCATTGATTTCAGTGTAAATGGTGATTTCTAATCCTATTTGATTGCGTGCACTAGATGCATTGATTTCAATGTAGATGTTGAGATAGAAGTGGGGGAGAGGGAAATGAGGGGAAGAGAGAGAGAGGGAGAGGAGGAGGGAGGGATAGATAAATAGATTGGAGAAAGAGTGTATGTTTTGGGGGTCATATAGAGAGGCAAAGGGAGATAAAGATATAGATGGAAAGTGAAGAAAGGGAAGAAGAGAGAGATGGAGAGAGGGAGGGAAGGACAGAGAGATTGATAGATATGGAGTGAGATAGCGTGTGTGTTTGGGGGGTTGAGATAGAGAAACAAAAAGGAGAGATGGAGGGAGATATAGATATAGACGGAGGGGGGAGAGGGAAGAAAATTTATTGCAGTAGATGCATCGATTTCAATGTAGATAGTGATTTCTAATCCTATTTGATTGCTTGCACTAGATGCATTGATTTTAGTGTAGATGTTGATTTCTAATGATATTTGATTGCTTGCAGTCGATGCATTGGTTTCAATGTAGATGATTTCTAATCCTATTTGATTGTTTGCACTAAATGCATTGATTTTCGTGTAGATGGTGATTTTTAATCCTATTTGATTGCTTGCACTAGATGCATTGATTTCAATGTAGATGTTGATGTCTAATAATAATTGATTGCTTGCACTAGATACATTGATTTCAATGTAGATGATTTATAATCCTATTTGATTGCTTGCACTAAATGCATTGATTTCAGTGTAGATGGTGATTTCTAATCCTATTTGATTGCTTGCACTACATGCATTGATTTTAGTGTAGATGTCAGTTTATAATCCTATTTGCTTACTTGCACTAGATGCATTGATTTGAGTGTAAATATTGATATCTAATCTTATTTGATTGCTTGCATTAGATCCATTGATTTCAGTGTAGATGTTGATTTCTGATTTGATGTAATTGGATGTATGATAGTACATTAATTTTAAAGTGATTGGATTAACATTGTGCATTGATTTCAGTGTAAGCACAAAAAAATATTGACAATGTACATTGATTTTTGTGTTATGGTAATTCAACCTATTAATATTGGATAGAAAGAGAGACAAGGTATGATGTTTACAATAGCTCGAGCTAAAGGTTTAAATGGTTTATGATTTAACAGGTCTTTTTCATATAATCGATATGAAAAGATGACAAAAGTAATAAAGGTGACAATGATAATAGTAGACGAAAATAGTTTGAGATTAATCACAATGAAGATTATTTGTAATTGACTATATTCTTAGTATTCACGTTTTCTATCATTCAACACTATTACATTGTCACTTTACATTCAAAATTTTAATTTCATCATTAAAGTTATTAGCAATATTTATCATCTCAACAAACTGAAGTAACTAAGCAAATTTAAAATTAAAATGACCAGATTAATCATTTAGCATATTTAAAATGATTATATTAATATTAGATGAATTTACATATTATTGATAAAGTTAATCATATGTTCGTTAGATTTTCTTTGGCCGCACACGACTGAAACCAACCTAGATCCATCTTAACTCTAGATCTATCAAGCGCCGAGAGGGATCAAATCTCTCAAGGTGCAAACCTTTTGTTAGCCTCACTCTCTTAAAAATAAAAAATAAATGTAATTATTAAATTAAATAAATAAAATCATGAGGATTCCTCAAACTAAGGAATCTAGTTTGGATGAGAGATTCTCTCCAACTAGCTCTCCTAAATTAGTGTGTAAGTTGAGAAATTGTCTCAACCAAGTGAGTCTAAGAAGACGCACTATCTTAAGACCACTTATTCATGTATTTAAATGTATTATTAAATTTTTTGAATAATGTGAATTACATGAGCATGAGAGACCACATCATGGCTCTCTGCTTTTTTTGCTAGTTTATTTTTTGTGTGTTAATTTGTTGTGCATATGGTTATATGGCTTTGTGATTCTTCTTCATGTGGTATCAGAGCAAGAGTTTCTGGGCTGTGCTTTCTGCCTTTGTTCCAGGGCACATTTCCTTTATTGCCATTATGGATTCTCATCCCTCGTTCATCTTTCTTGGATGGCATTTCTTCTGTATCACTGACAGAGATTATATCTAATTCGCTCTGTACTCCGTTGTTTATATTTATGTTCTCTTCTTGCAATACAGGAAAGACATTCTCTACTGCTAAAATTGCCGCAATCTGTACTCCGTTGTTTATATTTATGTTCTCTTCTTGCAATACAGGAAAGACATTCTCTACTGCTAAAATTGCCGCAATAGCCTTGATCACGACCGATCTGAGCACTATTAGATGCCTGAATTTGGCAGCTAGTTGGCTGGAAAATTGCAATCCAATCTTCCATCTTGAAGGTAGTTTATCGCTGTTAATCTTAACGAAGTTTACTAAAAATTTTCCATGAGACAATGGGTAGAAGCTCTTTACAAGAACACCAGTCCGGAGAGATGACTGCAATGAAATGGTATCTGATAAAGGCATGAAGATGACATGCCAACCAGAGCTCATTCACTGCCTTCTCCAACCATCAAATTGAAGGTTCCTTTTCATTCAATCATTGCAAGCTGTTGACTAAATTCCCCTAACAACCTTGATGGTGTATAGGTATAAGAATACGACGATTAGGGAGAATAAAATCCAGTGGATAGAGTAGCATGAAGAAGGGCCAAAGGCGGAAAAAACGAAAGAAGAAACGAATGAGGTTTCTTTGCTGGAATCCAAGAAGAGGTCATGAAAAGGTCGACGACAAAAGACCAATTGTTGTTGCTACGATGACCCTAGTTGTATGAGAAGCAGCTGAAGACTTCAAGTATCACATAGATGAACTGTTGTAGGCATAACTATTTGGAGTTTTTTTGTGTAGTGTGAGAACATTTTCTTCATGTGATAACTGTGATGCAAACAACATTGTTTTGGTGAGCGCCTATATTAAGCATTTTAGGACGCCCATTGTGTCGGCTAATCCGAGGTTTTATGTCACGAGATCGTCAACCAATCAGTAGTGGATCAAGAGCCGGTTCTCATAGCGCGCTTTGTAAACTGTAGAGCCGCATTATTGTTGAATCGACAACAGAGCAGCACTAGCCCACGACCAGACTCCCCGTTGTCCACAACAACACCGTTGAGTTGTTAAAATTAGCGTTAGCAGCAGGTTTTGGGATAAGTAGAGCGCAGTGCGTAGCATCCATGACATCTCAACAATGCCAAAAGCAAATCGTGATAGCATGAATATGTCAGTTGAATGATCCCTATGTGGCTCTTCTCATTGCTGCGTTGTAGGAGTTTCCTCCACGTGAACATCAAGAAGAAATTAGAGGAGTGAAAGGTGTGATTTTCCCATTGATATTAGTTACTACAACTGAAAATCATTGATTCGAATCCACAAGGAAGAGGTACATTGGTTCTTAAATAGATCACAATTGTGGAGAGCCACAACATAAAGTTAAATTCTTTTTAAAATAGTACTTTTTAATGCAAATTGTCCACAATATATCTCAAATATAGAGAATTTGAAAGTCATAAAGAGTCTTAGAAAATTCAATGTAATTTTTTTTTGGAGTGATAAGTGGTGGATAATTTTGGGAGATATAAGGAGTGGGATAAGAAAGAGGATTAGTTCATAAGGTGTATTGATTTTGTGTTTTGGAGAAATAAGGTAATTTTGAAGAGAGGTAAAGCAAATATTAAAGTTAACTTTGATGCTTGAGCTTGGCATTATCATTGTTTTAGAGTCAGTTTTTGAAGACAATTTGATGCCAAGGAGTTCTCAGTCTGTGCTTGAGACGCCTCACTGAAGACATTGTCATGATGATGTATCTTGAAGGTTAATAAAAATATATCTTTTTGTTGTGATCGTGTCCTAGATCTGCCCGAAATTGAATAAGGGGATCATAGGTACACTCTGTGTCATGAATGTGCTTGCATGATTTGAGTCGAATTTGTAAAACACTCTCTTTTGCTTAAATAAAACAACTACATGCACATAAGAAAATTTACATATACAAGTTATCGATCAAGCTCCTGAAATCAAAGCTCCCATAATCAATTAAGTTCATAAGCACAAAGCATCACATCATCGACTTGATAAAAGTAATATTCTGCAACAACATTTCACAACAACTATTTCACGCCATCAAGTTAAGGACGCTACAAATCAAACACTTCAAGCCTAACGACATCAACAACACTTTTGTTTCACTTGTAGATAATTTGTTTTAAACTGAATTGTTTGGGTGCATTTTCGGTTGTAACCGACACCCTCATTTGATTTGTTACAGTGCATACATTAAGTCAAGTCAGTTGTCACTTGAACATTTATCATTTGGGTGCATTTTCGACAGTGTTCGACACCCTTTCTTTTTTAAAATCAACACATTCAGTGAGTACATTCAAGAAAGCACAAAGTGTTAGTAATCAATCAAGTAAGTGCAAGCAAAGCAAGCGAGCATGTCATTCAAACAATCTAAGATCAAGCGAGCGTGTCAAGTAACCAAATCAAGTACAACAGTTCAACGCACAACAAGCGAGCCTGTGTAAAGTTCATTAAAGCATTCATAACGTTTCATTCAAGGAAAGGGATCGTCATCAAGCGAGCATACAATCAACAGTTCAAGCAAGTGTTTAAAAGCATCAGCGATCAACAACCAGTACAAGCAAGCATATCATTTTAGTGATCGAATCAAGTGAGCAATTTTTTCAAGCACGACTTCTATGACAAGCGAGCCTGACTTCAAAGTAAGCAAGGCAACATGGCGACACACATTCAGTTGTCCCAAATTATAAACAATTTAATGTTATCATCGGTCGGTGACATGGTGCACATCAGCAAAACCACTCTTGCTGACGTTCAAGTGCATATTCAACATGCACATGAAACGATTGAGTTCCTTCAACTAGAGTCACAACTGCGGAGAAATGAGTTGCAAGAGAAGCGTGTTGCTTCCAAGTCTTTGACCAATCCAGAGAATTGATCATTCGACTTCATTCATCTAACCAACTTGAAGTGTTGAAGTTGTTCCAGTTCAACTTTCTTCCAAACCCATCATCAAGCCATGGGAAGAAATTCAAAGTAATCGACATCGACGTGGCTTAGGATATGTCAAAGATAACGACAACTTACATATCTCTGATTATTCAAAGCCCATTTAGTTCGTCAGTGCTAGATTACTTGAACAAATCACCTCAGCAAGTTCTCAGCAACTTGCAGACCGATGTCAATGCGCACAAATTGAAGTTGCAGACAAACAAAAATGCACACAAACTCAAGTTGCAAACAAATCGAAATGTTCTCATTGTCAAAGAACTGGTCATCTGGAAAATCAATATTATGATCTCCATCCTTGTAGCCATTATGGCAGGTCAAATCATACATCAGAGCAATGTTGCAACCAACAACAGTCAGCCAGATTGAAGATAAATTATACATGGATTGATCCCTGGGAATGGTCATCCACAGCTAGAAGATTGTACAAGTTTTACAATTGGATTCACTTACACATATTGCAGCCAAGTGTCAAATGAAGATGGTACTCTCGTGCAATTGAACGGGGGAGTACACCAGTGAAATACTCCTCCACCTACGAGGGGGAGTTCAGATATATTTTGGAAAAGATTGCCTCTCCTTTCAGTTGACAAAAGGGGGAAAATGTCAATGAAATTGACAAGTGGTTTGTCAGATTGAAAGTCTCGACAACATCAACGAAGCAGCCAGTGGGCATCGCCATCAGCCAGTGGGTGATCATCATCAGCAAATACGCCAGTGGGCGTTCATCAAATTGTGTCAGTGGACACTGGATGTTGTTTTCAAGCAAAGGACAGTTGGATCTTTTTGCAGCTTGGCATGTGATGGAATTGTCAAGTTACATTCAGAGATAAATCAGACATGCGTCTGATTCATGTTCTCTTCAGATTTGAGTTTTTTTTCAACATCTAGCTTTGGCGGTTTTTCAGGCAAATGTTTTTGAGGATCAACTTGAGAACTTGGAAGATGGTTCCTTGTTTGTTTTGGATTTATCATTGAGGGGGGGAATGTTAGCCTCACTCTCTTAAAAATCAATAATAAATCCAGTTATTAAATAAAATAAATAAAATCATGAGAATTCCTCAAACTAAGGAATCTAGTTTGGATGAGAGATTCTCTCCAACTAGCTCTCCTAAATTAGTGAGTAAGTTGAGAAACTGTCTCAACCAAGTGAGTCTAAGATAGACACACCATATTAAGACCACTTACTCATGTATTTAAATGTATTATTAAATTTTTTGAATAATGTGAATTACATGAGCATGAGAGACCACATGATGGCTCTCTGCCTCTTCTGCCATTTTACTTTTTGTGTGTTAATTTGCTGTGCATATGGTTATATGGCTTTGTGATTCTGCTTCACCTTTCCTCAAGTTTTGCACTAAAAAAAGAGGTTTGAGTACTTAGTCCAAAATTTGAGTCCTTAGAGATTTCAGAGTCTCAAAAGAGAGAACATCGTCATTAGTCCAACATACGATATCCAACTTATAGACTATAGCTTCATACATGCAAATATAAAAACAACTAATCAAAAGAGTCAACTTGTGTCAGATCCCTGACACTTGAGCCTAAAGGAGTTGGGGGTGTGATACAAGGAATGTGTCTATCTATTTTTGCCAGCCTATTGTCCAATTATGCCATGTGAAATCTCATGTTCTGCTGTTCCCTCTTAACATCCACCATGTCAGTTGGCCTTCAAGCCCCTTCATTTAAAACAAAATGATTGAAGACAAAGCATGGACTAAATATATCAGAAGCCTTGCACCATGACGTGATGCATTTACCTGTGATGCAACTATAATTTGCAAGACAATCAAGTGCAAAATGGCCCACTGGAAACCAAACTCCCAAAGGATGGACTCTCCCTCAGACTAGAGACCACTCACATTCCAGATTCAAGACTAAGATTACAATAGATGTAGTTGATAGGGTCAGAGGCTGGAGTGGCCAAGGAAAATTGACTCGCTCCTACTCTAAGGCTGAGGAGGTGCGACCTCACCCTAAACTAGAGAAAACCCTCGTGGCCTAAGAGCTGCTCTAAAGAAATGTCTAACACTACGAGGAGTAGTATCACACCTACATAAGCAATTACATCCACAATTTCCTTCAAGACAAGTAATCTACAAAAGCAGAAAATTACCCCTTGCCCAATCCATCACTTAAATACAAATTCTAGGGGTTGAAAGGAAAAGTTTGAACCTGCCGGTAGGCCAAGTGATATGCCATATGAAAAAACCATTCAAAGTTCATAGAAATCTACTTGAAATTGAGACCAACACCCTACAAACACAACACGAGGGTCCTTCATCAAGAGTTTTAGAAGGATCAGAAGCATACCCACAATAGCGCGTACAAAGATGGATTTCACAATTTCTTGGTTCCAACTTTGGCCTAGGGAGTGGAAGCCAAAGTCTGTAGTCGCGCCACAACCTAGAAACACCCTCCAGCTGAACTAGCCTCCACATGCATCCGATATACGTCTCCTCCACCATCAGACCTATTGGATAACTCATCCACTTAATCACCTTGCCAACTATAGAGATATTCTCCTGCTTTGCATTTCTCCAGTGCGCTCTCCAAACCAAATGCACGGTAGTGATTATTATTAGGTTCCATACGTTAAGAACATGCATGCTTGGGCATGTACGAGGGTGGCCATGCCACCCCCTTAATTGAATATGCCTTGACATACCAACCTATGGAGATGGCATGGATCCCACTGGATCTCTCTGTCATCTAATCACCCCCATTGGGGAATTATATTCCAGTTATAAGTATAATGAATTTGAAATATTTATATGAAGTCACTTTCTTCATTACTATAGATATATATATATATAATATAATATATATATATATATATATTATATAATTTTTTTTTTTTCTCTCTATTTATATTGCATACAGATACTATTATTTTCTTAATATAAATACTATTATATTAAATTGATTTATATGATATTATACATTTCCAATAATAATTTATTTTTAAAATAGACGATAGCCTGCTCTGATTTATTCGTTGCATTCACAGTAGCTCTGTAAAGCCCCTTGACGTAGGAAGGGGGCATACCCTTGGAGTTGAATGCCATAGAGGGTAAGGTAATTTATCATTGTTTACCAAGCAATTGTTGGCGGTTGCTCGAGCTGTTGAAAGCATCCCAGTGGAAATCATTCATTGGGTTGGATTTGTAGGTGGGAGGAACAGCCGCAATGCGGCTCTTGTCTATGCTAACCAATGCCCTCGCCAGGAACACGCTGTTGTGCAACTTGGAAGCAAAAATAGATTTGGTGATGAGACTTTGCCTTAGTGTTCAGAAGAGACAACCATCGCTGCTCAGGCTGGATTCGGTTTCATGACACTTCTAGCTCACGCAAAGTTGAGTTCAGACGGCTTTGCTTGAAGTTTTTGAAACCCTTCACTGGATTGGAGACAACCTGCTCTCAAGGCCCCTCATTTTGCATGGTTCTTTTTGCTTCTAGGGGGAGGTTATTAACTTAGATCTAGTAATTTTCACTATTTTTGTGAAACAAATATCTGGAGGTTCCCTTTGTCTGCAGGTCAAAGCCACATATCTCGTCTCCACACTCGCAACAAGGGTTTAGGATTAGGTGAGAATCCCATATGGTAGTTTTCAACTCATATATGAATGTTGACAACTTCAAGAAGGCATAGCTAAGGATGCTATGATCTATTTGGTTTCAAGAGTAAGGGGTGGAGCCAAAGGTTGGGTCGCGTCCTCCTCATCCCAACCCACATCCTTCAAGGATGTTCTTAAACCCGGACCTCCACTGCCAAACCCTAAATATCTATTAGGACTGACATTTGTGGTAGACCTGGTAAAGAACACCCCATCCCTCGAGGTAGATAATGTGATATGTAGTTTCCTCGTGACAGATTATGAACGACAAGTATTTTCCAATTTAATGGCTTTTGCCCCCCAACCTCCGCCCTTTAGGAGTGGGTGAAACATAATTGGTCGTAGAGTACTATGCTACATTATTTCTCCAAAGGATTTTTTATTGTGCTCCTCCAAAATTTAGTGAACTGACAAAAGGTATTTGATCAAGGACCATGGTTTTGGGGCCGCTCCGACCTCTTTTTTAAACCATGTGTTACAGTCATTTTGTCGCATTCACTCAGATGGCCTGAAAACCAGATCAATTAACATCCTTGATACCTTGCATAATCTCTTTGCAAAGCCTTGAGCATTATCTCTCCAAAGAGTCCAAGTTTTTTGGGTTAATTAGCACAAAAACCTAGTTTTTGGACCCATCGCATGTTCTCTTCTAGCAACCTGCACTATTGCATGTTGCATAATTAAGCAACTGCATTGACCAACACATATTGCCTTTTGCCGCAGGTGTGATGGTTCTAGAATTTCGAGAAAAATAAAAAATATTTTCAAATCTTCTCTTTCTGGAAGCTTTCAAAGTGGTTTTAACTATTTACTATTGATTGATATCTCGAACTCCTATCTTAGAGGTCTTATCTCTTATCCCTAGAGCTTATCTTCCCTCATATGTGGATCTAAGTCCTAGATTGGTAAAACCCAAACTACCCTATTTACCCTATAAATTCACTGCCTCCCATAGAGTCTGGGTTGGCTTTTGGAGACTCTTAGATATGCCTTGATGCTGCTGTTGTTTACCTAAGGATCCATTACCATCCTTTTGTTGTGATTGACGGTTTGCTTTGTGGCTAAGGAAAGACAAGTTTGGTGGGAGACATCTACATTGTCAAGATCTGTAAAAGGTTGTAATCTGCTCCTACATTTCATTAATACAAAATGCTTTGTTTTCCTATACTTATGTCCATTTGATGCATATGTACTTCAATGCCCTCTTGACTCATTTATTAGCGATATTAGTCTATGCTATTTGTATCTTGTAGTCCTCGTGCTTGTTATAATTGTTTTGCAGATTCCATTGATAGCATTTGGAGCTGGGGCTAAAAGTTCACAAGCAAGGAGAAGAGGAGAACTTGCATTGGACTCAAGGTAAGTCCTTCCTCCATATTCTAATTTTTTGATGTAGGAGCATTTAGACCTAGTCAGCAATGTGATGGTATCATCACATGTTGTGGCTAACAAAGGGTTGGAAGACAAGAGATTAGTTAGTTTTATTAATTTAAATGTATGAGAGTGTATTATTTGTTGTCAAAATATGAGCAGAAAAGGCTATAAGTGGCTGATTGATCCTCCTTGCGTGGAGATCAGGCCAAGCAGTTAGATTATCTGGTTTGAAATAGGATATGAGGGATTTGAAAGCTTAAATTAGCATTTGGTTGAGGAAAGAGAGGAGTGAAGAGATTCTTTAGGGAAGAATGAGAGATTTTTGGATCTGAACTAAATGAGTTCATGAATCTGCATTTTGTATAAATTGTAATATTTGGAATGAGTGAGAGATTAGGTTCAGATGGAAAGATAGGATGGATGAGCGAGGGGAGAACTGGAAACAGTTGAGTGTGACTGTTTCTTTTGTAAATAGTTATCAATATGAATATAGTGTGGATTGGGTATCTCTTTGTGTAATTCAGTATTGTGTCAGAGTAGGTAGAGTGTGTTACACAGAAGTTAGATAGTGTAGAGAGAGCTAAATGGAAGAGAGAATATATCAGAGCACGAGATGTTCTGTGCATTATGTAAAGATTGTTGTGGATAAAAGGAGTTTGTGTGCAAAGCTGGTTTTTGCGTGATCTTTTGCTATGTGATTGGTTTCATAAATCGTAGGCCGAATCCTCTGTAATTACAGTGAATAGTTAAGAGCTTGGATATGTTTTGAGAAACTGGGGTGTATAGTTTAGAGACCGACTAACTTGGTAGAAGCGCTAAATCTTGGCGGAACTTGTTAAATTTGTGAAGAAACCCCAAAATAAATCAGGACCGTCCATTGGCTAGCAGATCTGACGGTGATCAACAACTTCGTGGAGGTAGTAGAGTACAGAAATTCTTGATCGTGGTTGGAGACCCGCCCTCACTCCTGGCTGTCGATCTCAATTTCGAACTTTTAGGTCATAGTCAACGGTGGGGGTTAGGCCCATTTTTATCCCGTGTGCTAGTTGAAGAACCAGAAGCCGTAGGATTTGATGGCCTCTGTTATCCAACGGATATCAGGTCATCAATTGCTCGGACTTTAATTCCAAAAACGGACCCGAACATTTATAGATTAAGGATTTATAATCCTTATCGGCTTCGTAAGGCTGGGTAAATGTCGTGCAAGATTCCCATGCAATATCGTTACTGACCGTTAGATCAAATGTGCTTATAGATCAAATGGTGGAGGATTGTCGAGCAAGTTGGTTGATGGGGTGAATCATCAACTGTCAAATAAGGTTAAGATTAACGGTGGAGAATTAATTGCGTTAATATTTGTGGAAAGGCGGACCCGATAGGAATTGATCTGGGATTTATTTTATTTGGGTTCCAGCTGTATGCGTTCAGAGTGGGTCCGACGTTCATTGGCGGGTTCTGTGTTATTCCACTGTTTGGTGATTGGTCGGGTTTTAGATAAAATCCACCAAAGGAAAGGCTTCCGATGTAAGTGTGGCCATAATCCATAGGTCTACATGGGATTTTCATAGGATGTCAGTTTCCTGGCATCATTTTTCTAAGGAAAACACAAGTGTTTCGTTTTTGTTGTTCCTAGATCAAGCCACCAAATCTAGGGAGTTCACTTTTGTCCTCAGAAGAGAATTTTCCGTCAAACACCATTGTTCCCTGATTTTAATCCTCTTTCCATGACAACATTGGCAACTCCCCTAGTCTGCCCATATAATTATCTCATCTTGATGTTTTGGAAAAGGTGGGGAACTCAATAGGTCGCTACATCAAAACCGATAATGATATGGTGGCTAAAGGAATTCTCACATACATTCGCATGTGTGGAAGTGGATCTCACTAAAGGATTGTTGGATAAAATGGGAAGGGTAGGGTTTATTCACAACTGGTTGATTGTGAGAATACCTCTTTTTGCTGCAGGAATTGTCAACAACATGGTCATCTCTAAAATGCTTGCCCCTTTTTGTAAAGTTCCAATACCCAACGGGATCCTAGGAAAACAAATCGTTGCTGGCAAGATTCAATGAGATCAAAAGGGCCCAAGATAATACAAATCAAAATCAGGATACTCCTCAACAACAAAAGACATCTATGGCCAAAGCAACTCCTTCGAACTAACTCGACATCATGTAGAGCCATTGCGTCCCTCTACAGAGGAAGTTCACTTCGCGATCTAACCTAGAAAAGGCTATGCCATAATTATGGCTCCATCAATAAGTGGGAACAAACGTACCCATGAGTCAGACCACTCGAATAGTGACAAGGAAACTATGAATGAACCAGAATCTTCGACAACGGAAGCATCTCAAGGGAAGGATATCATTGTCTCAACTGCTCTTGACAATCCCTCAGATTGGATAGATGTACTGAAGAGAAAAGTAAAGAAGGATAAACCCATGCTCAATCCCAAGATCTAAGCCTGGGAAGGTTATAAATGTATCACTGTGTAATTTGTAATTTGTTTTTTTGTAGGTAATTCAAATTGATTTACAATTTTTTTTTTTTTTTAAATTATAGTATAATCAATGAGATGATGTTTCATTTTTTTGTTAAATGTTGTAATTAATTTTGTTTAAAATTTGATAAATAATTAAAAAATTGTAATTTTAAATTATTAATTTTAATAGTTTATTGACTTTCCAAAATACTTAATCTAGTTTTACATTTTTCTAGAGAAAGAAAACCATAATTTTTATTATGTTAATAGGGAATAAAAATTACATTTTGTAAGCACACAAATTGTGTATGCAATTTGAGCTATTGCATCTCTATTACATAGCCAAAAGTTAAAACAACTAGTGCAGAAAGCAAGGAAATAAAACCTATTTTATCTAAAAGACCCCATCCATAAGCGAAGAAATTCATGAAAATTCAAAGCACGCAGGCCCGACGAGTAGATTGGTGTGCAGGTCACGACAAGAAACACAAAAACCAAATCTAAAAATGGGGCATGCAGGCCCACCAAGGTCCTAAGAAGGGAGTGAAAAGAAGGAAAAAATATTGTGCAATTTGTCGGCAAACAACAAGATTGTAGGAAAACAAAACTAGGTTCAGACCCACACCAAGAGGCCGTGAAGGGCCAGCCCCAAGAAATAGGCCATGAACCTAGAAGGACCCTACAGAGGAAAATATGGCGAGAGAAGGCACGAAATGGGGGGGGGAACCCCATCCCCTCAACTCCTCACAGATGTGGACCACACAACTAAAAGACAGTGACAAACCTTGTCTTTAGAAACCTCCAATCGACGCGACCAAGAACCAGGGATCCTTGCAAGAAATACTCTTACGACGGAAAAAGAAAAGAGAAGAAAACTGGGCCACCATACCTACCGTGAGCCCTCGTGAAAAACCCACAAGATTTGTGAAGTTGCCTTTAGTATAAGGAATGGCGGTGAGAGTAAGCTTGTGTGGCGCAAAATAGACAAAAACCCACCACATGAACACCCATTCCATGAAAGGGTGTCGAATCTGACAGGTAAAAGCATGAGATAGAGGCTAAAAGGCTCCATTCCCTCAAACTCCACCAAAAATCCAAACCAGGCATTTGACGTAGCAACAACAAAAACCCGCAATAAAGCCTGCAAAAGATGGAAGACACAATGGGAAGGGAGGAAAGTCGAGTTGCAGGGGCAGAGCAGCTAGGGTTAGTTGCTTGACCCCGTATATCTAATTGCAACAACCCTTTATATTTACATTAAAAACATGAAAATCTTATTCAAAGTTATTGCATTCATATCAAATAATATAAACAAAGCAGACTGAAATTATGAATTTTGAAGTTATCATTAATGAAATTGAGTACCACAAGTGGAATTACTAAAACAATTATTGTTGGAGAAACTAGTAGGTAGCTATTTAAATCAATTTTCCTTTAACCTTAATAATTGCTTGTGAACTTTAGTTATCATCTTATGTTTTTTTATTAGATCTTTTCATCAAACAATTATCAAGAGCAAAAGCAATAAAGACAATAGACACAAGAAGTAGGCTCCAAGCTGGGGCATGTTACCCACCATTTTATAGGTAATATCCCTAGGAGAAATTTTTTCTCCAAGATGGTCCTCAGCCGACAGCCATCAGCCCTTTGCAACCATCAGCCCCTTGCAGCCATCAGCTAGCTCATTGTGCCATTTTCTCTGCCACTTGAGCCAGCCATGTGGTCCCACGCCCATCTGCCATGATCGTATGTTTGAAGGTCGGTCTCTCGAATCTAAAGGTATGACTTGTCATTTTTGAAATTGAGTATTGTAGTTTGCTTATCATGGACACTTTTGGGCATGGATTAATGGGGGGATTCGGCGAAAAGAATGGGCTAGGTCTGTGCTTTTGTCCCCTAGACCCCTTTTAGGAATAAACCTTGGATTCTAGTCCCATGGGATCTCTTTTACTGACCGTTTGGTTTCAGGGATGGTATTTCATGGGAAACCTCGATTTTGGTTGTGTGGTCTCGCTCACTTATCCGCTTATATCACCCTTTTTCCACTCTTTATTATCCCATCCATAATTTTTCCCGCCTGGGTCCACATTCCTCCATTAGGTCCACATAGGGTTAGCTTGCCCTTTCCCCTTGCCCACACATTGGGTCATGGCCTGGGATGAAGCCCAAAGGTTGATGCAACTGAAAAGAAAGTTAAAAGCATATATGGCCACATTCAACAGGAAAAGTACCACAAAAGGCAAAAGATGGCTGAGACAAAAACATTTTAGCACGTGGGAAAAAGCCAACACATGAGCTCTACCCCATTATCTTAGCCATCACCTTGGTTCCTATAGGTTCTATGAGTCTTTTTCATCATATAGGAACCCATGATTGTCCCAATCCCTGGTGGGTGATGAACAACCTCACCTTAAAAGGGGGTTTTCACTGCTATATCTTACACATCATGTTTTAACCCCTTGAACCCCGAGCAGTTAATCAAAGAAAATCATAAAAGGTAAAAGGCATATAAAGAAGGGTGGAAAAACCAAGCCCGGGGCACCTCATGTACCATGATTGCTCCCTCCTACACATCATAAACCCAAAGTGTGGGCTTCCCTCTTATTAGCTACCCTTGTACCCCAGCGTGTGACCCAGGACTGCCCCCTCTCATCCCCTACTTCATTCACTTTTGACAGATGTACCTTGACTATATTATCCCCCTTAGAGGTAGAAACCACCTAATAGGGTGCTTGGTTAACCCATTTGGAGTTTAGGAGACATTGACACATCCTGAAGCCCATTATGGAAGGATAGACCATCATGAAGTCCCTACCTGTGGTCCATGATTGGGTAAGCTTATTTACTCGATTTCTCTAATGACTTGTTGTACTGGAAGGCTAGGGGACACATTAGATCTTATTTAGTATTGAAGATGGTTTTCATTTGGGGTTTGGTCTCTCAATATGGGTTCCTAACCCTCCAGAAGGCTCCATTGGCACATGTAGGGTGAGCGTTAAGAGCCATGGGCCTCCACAGCAATAGAGTACACTCCATGGATCCCCACAGTCATTCAAAGATTACGCGTAGTTCACCTATTGGATGAGGAGGATGCACTTGATCCATCATGCCTAGTTGGCCCCAGTTCCGCACCATACACTTGGCAGATGATCTAGGACTTCCACGAGATGTGGCGTCACCTACACCATAATCCTAGCCCTTGAGGGTGACCTACAGGCATCTTCGATTTGTTTGGAGACCCATGAGGACACTTGTGTGCCCCCACATGTCATTTGGAGCACCACAGGTTATTACAAGGGGCCAACCCCTTGTCCACTGCTTTTAAGGGTCCTATTCTTCATTGTGGCACCCATGGATCTCATTAGGCCTCTTAGAGGGCCCTACGACATGCATAGATTATTATTCGACCTCTTGAGAGGCTTACTTTTTCATTTGTGAGCTAGTTTGGTGGGCCTGTCACCAAAAGGTTGTATTATTAACACATTATTTTATTTTTGGGGCTTATGTAGGCCAAGGAGGCTAATTCGAGCTCCTTATATGTGAATAAATACAAGTGAGGTGAGATCATATTTCATCATCACTTTGGATTGGATCTCTCTCTTCTTTAGAGAATTTCACACTTTTTTCTAGAGGAATGAATTGGAGCATTTATGGATGAATTTTGATGTATGGTTATTGGTCTATCTTCTCTTGGAGCTTCTCTATTGTCATTTGTGAATTGTTGGATATACTCTATTGCATGTAAGTACAAATTTTTGATGTTATTCTTGTTACTTTTGTCACATATGCTAGATGATATTTTCGTTGTTTTAAGACTAATCACTGCATGCAAATCGTTGCTTAATATCGTGAGATTGTCTCTATTATAATGTTCTCTCCATGTATTAGTCCATGTAGTATGAGCGATATCTCCTAGGGGCAAATCTGACCTTCATAAGCCATTCCTCTTGTACATTCGAAGTATAAAAGCTGCAAGATTGCTTTCACTTGACTTAGAGGGGTTTGTGAAGTAATTTTGAGGTCTCCTTGACCGGGAACCAAGAAATCTTACACATAATGTACATAGACTCCATTCTCCCAAGGATTAAGGCATTGATCTACCAAGGGTGGTCACCAAAACTACTATTCTTTCACCTTCTCTCAAGTCTAACACATTGGGGTGCCTAGGGCATCAATTTCTCGCCAAGCTAACCATTGAAAAATATTTGATCTCTTAGGATCTGCTGCGTTGGCCTTTCCTCTAACCCTCGTCCAGATTTGAAGACATTTCGACGGTGGAATAAGGAGAAAAGCGAAGCCCTAGCTCCGAGACCAAAACTTGCCCTACCATACTCAAGGCTAACACTTCTTAGGGTCAAATCAACATCTTCGAGTAATCATATTTTCTTTGATCCTTTCTCCACCTTGTCTAGGGTAAGGATATCATTGGTTGCTACATTCCTTCTTCATACCCTTGTCTGGGTCCACTTGGCCCTGTGTGGTTCAACTCCTTTGAAAGACCATTTTTCAAGAACCATCTGGGATACCAATTTTAACAAGGACTTAGGTTGTGGGAACTCCTTTCAAAGCCTATTCTCATCACTCACTCCCCCAAAATCCTCTTACTTTCCCTAGAAGAACATAACACCTTGCTTAGAAAGCAAGCAAGCTCCATCCTTCCAAAACTTCTGGGAAAGGATCTGAGTCACTTATATCCATTGACTTATCATTCATCAGTGACTCCATACATATCGGGTCTCCTCCAATCGGTGAAAGTTCAGAAATAGGAGGGAGACTTAGCCAAGGTGATAGTGGCTAAGGCTCCATTTGTTGCCCTTGGCCTAGCATTTGCCCTTTAGGGATTCCCCTTAGGTCCCCTACTAGTTTGAGTGGTAACTGTGAAAATTTCTAGATAGAAATCCAACTGTAGTGACTGATATTATTTCTTTTACTTATTAATTCAAAAATAAGTTATTCATAGTGTTTCTACGACAAATATCGAAATAAATTCCACTGCAGCCTTCACAATTAAAATACTGCGGAAAGTAAATGCAAGGAAAAATACTAGCACAAGTATAATCACAATGACAGTTATTTTTAGACAATTGTCCTAGGAAAAATCCAATGCGGGAAAATCGGTGCAGCAGATGAGGGTTTCTTTATTAATCTTCAGCAAAAGTCTCATGCACAAGTTACAACCAGCAGAATAGAAGAGGAATCTTTGTGAGAAATTTACTGACAGTTCTTTGACTCTTCCCAACAAGATTTTGATCCGATAGAGGACTTGCTACCCCCTCTGCGTCTCACTGCGTCAACTTCTGCATCACAACCTCTGCAATGCCCCTTCTCTGCTCTGTGTCTTCTGCTTTTGCACTCCCGACTTACGCTACGACCCTCTCTCCTCCTCACTTGCAACTCTCCCCTCTAAATAGATTTCCTCTTGCCGAAATTCGACTAGTGAGAAAATCGATTTTACTCGGGTAACAGAGTATCTGCCTGGTGTGTTTTCCAAATGCCCATCGAAGTCCTTATAATCCTCCAGTTGAGAACCAACTACCCAATTAGATTCTAATCAATGTCTCAGATCATTTAGGTTTGATCTTCGTCATCTTCTAGAAGTTTCACCCACAATTAGATTAATACCCTTTAATTATTTTAATTTCCTAAGTTTAGACTTAAGATCCCATTAAAAATAATTAATTATTTTAATAAAATTGTCTTCGGGTGGAATTTCCCAAAACCATTTCTGGGTATTGTGGAATACATGTGTCCAAGCCTCCATGCAAATTTTGAGACTTAGAGCACATCCAATGCTACCAGAAATCAACAATCCCTCTTAGCGAGGAATGTGCTCTAACAATGCACCCTGCTGAAGCATCACCCTGTTTTGTAACATCTCCCTCTGTGCTGCTGATGTTTGACATTACTTCCCACCAACTACTGCGCAAATGCTGCATCCGTACTGCTATTGAGCCTGCCACTGCCAACACTGCATCTGTACTGCAACTGAGAAACCATCTGTTTTTGCTACTGAAACTGATTCTCTACCATACCCATCTGCTCCCTGAACTGGATGAACTTAGCTCTTCCTAAAGCTTTTGTGAGTACGTCTGCTACCTGATTTCCTGTGGAGACATACTGTAACTGTACTGCCCCACGCTGAACACAGTCTATGATAAAGTGACATCTGATATCAGTGTGTTTCGACTGATCATGAAATATTGGATTCTCAGAGAGTTCAATACAACTTTGATTATTGCAGAAAATACTGGTCGCCTCCATCCTTTTCCTGAACAAACTCACAAGCAATTTTCTAAGCCATATAGCTTCGCACATAGCTGTGTTGGCCACCATATATTCTTCTTTTGCTGAGCTTAGAGCTACTGACTTCTGCTTCTTGTTGCACCAAGAGATCATTCTTGATCCAACACTGAAGCAATACCCGAAGGTACTTTTCCGGTCCACTGAACTACCTACCTAATCTGCATCTGTGAATCCATTCAATCTGACATCATCTTCTTGGGTGTATTTCAACCCATATCCAACTGTTCCACGCACATATCTAAGAATGTGCCTAGCTGCTACCCAATGCACCCTTTTCGGTTCCACCATGAACTGACTAAGGGTGTTGACAGCAAAGCAAATGTCTGGCCTAGTGTTGACTAGATACATGAGCGATCCAATGAGTTGTCTGTACAAGGTGGGGTCCACCTCCTTGTCTCCTGATGCATCTATTTTCTTCCAGTTGGTGTTCATGGGCGTAGCCATGGGTTGACAATCCTGCATTTTGAATCTCTGTAGCATATCTTCCTTGTCCAAGGAAGATCTCCCCATCCTTTTGCGACACTTCCAACCCTGGAAAATAATGCATCAATGCCATATCCTTCATGTCGAATTCTACTCCAAGATTTTTCTTGCAGTCCTTTATGAGCCTAGATGACTTTGTTAGAACAAGTCATCCACATATAATACAAGAATAAGTGGCTCATTCTCCACCATTAGATAGTAGAGATTGAGATCAACATCACTTTTGACAAATCCCAACTGTTGCAAGTAACTATCAATCCGACCATTCCATGCTTTGGGTGCCTGCTTGAACCCATATGAGGCTTTCTTTAACCTACATACATGAGTTCTCTTCTCATGAGTTTCGAAGCCTTCAGGCTGTTCTATATACACCTCTTCTTTTATCACCCCGTTTAAGAATGCTGTCTTGACATTCATCTAGTGAATCTCCCATCCCATTTGAGCTGCTAGGGATATAACGGATCTGATAGAGGTATATCTAGCTACTAAGGCGAAGGTCTCTTTATAGTCTATTCCTTCTTTTTGTGCGTACCCCTTTGCTACGAACCTAGCCTTGTACTTCTTTATACTGCCATTTGCAGCATACTTGATCTCGTAGATCCATTTTGATCCTACAATTTATCTATCCTTTGGCCTAGTACCACTTCCCAGACATCATTCGTCATGATAGAACTATACCCTTCTACCATGGCGTCCACCCATACTTGGTGTTGTACGGCTTCCTGAAAGCTAGAGGGTTCTTCAACCTGTGCTACCAAGGCTTGGTGCCTGTTAGGCTGTCTACGTTGCCTCTTCTCGGTTCTAGGAGCTCCGATAAACTCCTCTACGTCCCTCAATGTCTGTCGTACTTCTCTATTGGTTTTGCCACTGGTGGTGGGAGGCTTAATCAAATCCCCCTCCTGTTCCTGTTGTTCCACCTGCTGAGAACTACTTGGATTTCCTTCTTTTGAGGAAATACTGGTATTGGTCATTGTGCTAGTTCCGGGTGTCTGTCCTCTTGCTTGTCCTCCTTGCTGTTGTTGGACTAAAGGAATATCTATTGACTGATCTTCTGCTGGCATCTCTCGGGATTTCCTGAAAGCTCTATCCTCCATGAACTTCGCATCCCGTTTTACTAAAATCTTCCTGTTGTTAGGAATGTAGATTTTGTATGCCTTCTAAGTCTTGCTATATCCTACACGGTACCCCTTTTCTGCAGTCTGATCTAGTTTACTACGCTTCTCGTCTGGAATGTGACAATATGCCACACTCCTGAATATTCTAAGATGACTGACTTCTGGCTTCTTCCCTGTGAAGACACCTTCGAACGTTTTCTTCCCCAAAGATCTGTGAGGAGTTCTATTCTGGATATACGCCGTTGTGTTGCAAGCTTCTGCCTATAAGAATCTAGGCAAATCTTGATCATACAACATAGCCTTTGACGACCCAACAATAGTTCTATTTTTATGCTCTACTACTCCATTCTGCTCCGGATTATATGGAGCTGTCCATTCTCTTTTGATGCCCTCTTTTGCGCAGAAATCTGTGAAGTCTTTGACTGTATATTCTCCACCATTATTTGAACACAATACCTTTATCTTTTTCCCTGTCATGTTCTCAACGAGAGCCTTAAACTCTCTGAACCGATCAAAGACCTCATCCTTGGTCTTTAAGAAATAGTTCCAAGTTTTTCTAGAGTGATCATCAATAAAGGTGACGAAGTATTCGCCACCACTAAGTGCTCTTGTGTACATTGGACCACATATATCTGAGTGTATCAATCCTAATACACCCCTGCTCTGTTTTTACTCTTGGAAAAAGCTGCTTTAGCGTACTTCCCTAGTACGCATCCTCTGCATATATCATCAATGCTCAGTACTAAGAACTGAAATTCTTGTAACAGTCTCTCTGAGCATCCTCAGTGCTCCATGGTGTAAGTGTCCCATTCGCCTGTGCCATAGCTCATTTAGTTCCTTTTCACCATCAAGATTATATCATCATGCTTAGTACTAAGAATCGAAACTCTTGTAACAGTCTCTCTGAGCATCCTCAGTGCTCCATGGTGTAAGTGTCCCATTCGCCTGTGCCATAGCTCATTCAGTTCCTTTTCACCATCAAGGTTGCTGCCTATTAGTGCCATTGGAGACTCGAGCTACAACCTATATAGTCTGTTGCTTCGAGCTCCAATTTGTCTCTTCTTTTTCCAGCTTGGATGTTTGACATATGCTTTCCTTCCAATGAAGTATACATCGTATCCCTTGTCCTGTGACTGGGACACTAGAATCAGATGCATTTTTAACCCAGGCACATGCAAAACATTAGTGGCTTGGATGCTGGTTCCTGCTTTCGTCTGAAATGCTATGGTGTCTCTCCCTATTGGAGTACACTTCGTTCTGTTTCCCTTAGTAATCTGGAAGTCCATTTGGTCTTCTTGATAACTCGAGAAATATTCTCATACTCCAGCAATATGGGCTGAAGCCCCACTATCAATGTACCAAACATCTGTTGATGCTGAACTTGCCAACAATGCGAATTCTTCTAATCTAGAAGATAATCTAGAGACATCTTGATTTTCCATCCTTCTTTGTGCTATTTTTCTATCGATTTCTAATGCTTTTCTGCCCTAGCAACTGCTGCAAAATATCTGTGTCCTAGCGGAAGATTGCTCTGCAAGGAAAAATACGCTGCTCCCTTCTGCCTCTAGTAAGCTTTGATCTGGAGATCAAATTTCTTTGTTGAATCACTTAGAGAAATCGATTTCTCCTCAAAACTTCGTCTACCTTGGCCTTTGAACTGCACTGCCTCTGGGGTTTCGAATTCTGACTCTGTACTAATTTCGAAATCCTTTTCCTCTTTGCTTCTGAGCTCTTCTGCTTACAATCTGTGCTCTGATACCATGTGAAAATTTCTAGATATAAATCCAACTGCAATGACTGATATTATTTCTTCTACTTATTAATTCAGAAACAAGTTATTCCAGTGTTTCTATGACAAATATCGAAATAAATTCTACTACAACCTTCACAATTAAAATACTGCGGGAAGTAAATGCAAGGAAAAATACTAGCACAAGTATAATCACAATGACAACGATTTTTGGACAATTGTCCCCGGAAAAACCCAATGCGAGAAAACTAGTGCAACAGATGAGGGTTTCTTTATTATTCTTCAGCAAAAATCTCATGCACAAGATACAACTAGTAGAATAGCAGAGGAGTCTTTGTGAGAAATTTACTGACAGTTCTCTCACTCTTCCCGACGAGATTGTGATCTAGGAGAGGACCTGCTGCCCCCTCTGCGTCTCACTGCATCAGCTTCTGCGTGAGGACTGCGCAATCCCATCGTTAGCCTCTACGTTGTCCCTCTGCGTCACAACCTTTGTGCTGTCCCTTCTCTGCTCTGCGTCTTCTACTTTTGCACTCCTGATTGATGCTGCTACCCTCTCTCTCCTCCTCACCTGCAACTCTCCCTCTGAATTGATTTCCTCTTGCCGAACTTCGACTAGTGAGAAAATCTATTTTACTCGGGGAACTGAGTATTTGCTTGGTGTGTTTTCCAAATGGCCATCGAAGTCCTTCTTATAATCCTCTAGTTGAGAACCAACGACCCATATTAGATTCTAATCAATGGCTTAGCTCATTTGGACTAGATCTTCGTCTTCTACTTGAAGTTTCACCCACAGTTAGGTTAATACCCTTTAATTATTTTAATTTCCTAAGTTAAGACTTAGGGTCCTATTAAAAATAATCAATTATTTTAAGAAAACTGTCTCTGGGTGGAATTCCCCAAAAATTTCTATGTATTGTGGAATACAGGTGTCCAAGGCTTCCTGCAAATTTTGAGGCTTAGAGCACATCTAATGCTACCAGAAATCAACAGTAGCATTTTTGGCGCCGTTGTCAGGGAGGAAGCAGGTTTACCTCCCAAGCGAATCATTGAGGAATTGATTCATTGACGACATTTATAAACATTCCTCTGGCGACTCCACTCATTGTTTAATCCCCTAGTTTACTTGAAGATGATAATATTCCTCCTTTGATTAGGGTTGCTGCAAAAATGGGAAAACGATCTCCATCACCTATTGGAACCTCCCTTTTCCTCGAATTTGAGAAAGTTAGTGATCAATCTCTAGAAATGGCATTTGCTTCAAGCACTGCTCCGAAAGGGATCAACCTAGGATGACCAAGAGTGAAAGACACTTGGTTAGTGTCTTTCCCCTTTGAAATTAAGTAATGATCCCAAGCCATTACCTGAAAAATTTAATCGATGGTTTCCTAAATTCAAAGGGGATACTACTTGGACTGCCCATGGTTTTATTGAAGAATTCTACTGACAGTTGTCCCCTAGATTGATATTTGTTGATGATCGGATCCTGATGTTTTTTGCTTTATCACTTAAGGGACAAGCAAGAGATTGGCATCTTAGCCTTCCCTTGGGTGCATTAAGGACTCCGATGAATTTGAGGAACTATTCATGAAAAGGTGGTCATGCAATGCCCAAGGGACCTTCAACATTGAAAAGTTCTACTAAATAACCAAGGGAATGGAAGATATGCGCGAATTCATTCAAAAGTTTGATAGGGTAGTCAAAGATATACCTGATCGCTTGAAGCCATTTGAAGCCAACATTCTTGACAAATTCATAGAAGCTGTGTGTGGCTACCTCACCTATGTGCTGAGGGATATGAAACCATCCACCTTGGCTGATGCTAAGGAAATGGCGATGGAAGTTGAAGAAAACCTGCGAATTTTCGAAGGTTGATATCAATGACCACCCTAGAGCTAAATTTGAAACCAAGAAGGAGAAGTCCAAAGATCAACACGAAGAAATTCTCCTCGCTATTCTAAAAAATATGGATAGGTTAACCGAAGAAGCTAATGTACGTGACAGGGTTGTCATGAATAAAATCACTGCCTTGGAAAGGGCCCAAAAATAAAGTTATATACCTAAAGGAAAGCCTTTTCCCAAAAAGCAAAATGAAGAAGATAGGCCGAGCTCTTCCCAAATGCCAAACACATTGGCCCCAACTAATGCTGTTGAGCCAAAATCTTCATCAGATAAGGAGGAGAGTGAAGGGGATGAAAGTGAGGATGAACAAACAAATGAGCAAGCCAATCTTGTGGAAGCTAAAGACTTCAACATTTTGCTAGGAGGATCATACATGCGTCCTCCCATTAGTGAGGTCACCCTTAAGGAAGAAAAGGAAGAATCCATTCTTAATGTTGATAGCCAGGGAAGATTCAAAGGGGTCCAATATTCCTGAAAGGAAAAGGACAAAGACCCCTTACTTCCTAAGGAACCACCTAAAGAAGATCCATCACCTAAGCAAGCCCCTCCCAAAGAATCCATCACCAAAGTCCCTCCCAAGAAGAATCCTCCAACAAAGGTTAGGCAATAAAAAAAGGATCCTCCTAGGAAAGAATATAGGAAGGAAAAGGGGAAGGAAGTTAAACTTGACATAGATATAGGGGCTGCTGTGGGAAAGATGACTATGCCTGTTCCCCTAAAGGAAATTGTGAAGCTTCCCGAGCAACAACAACAACTCAAGACATCCATGGGGATTCAAGATGAGGAAATTCTTGAAGAATTGCAAAACATTCACATCCCTGATCAAAACCCAGGGCATACACCTTTCTTGCTCACTTTGGCTATTAATGACCTTTTCTTATACAATTGTATGTTAGATTCCGGTGCTTCTGCCAATATCATGTCTTTAACTATTATGAAGCAATTGGGTCTCAACATCACTCGACCATATAAAAAGGTGTGTGGTTTTAATTCCAAACCTGTGGAAGTAGAAGGCATCATTAAAGATCTTAAGGTCTCTTTACCTAGGAATCCCGATACATCCCTCCTCATGGATGTTATTGTCATTGATATACCTGATGTGTGGGGGATGTTGTTATCCCATAAATGGGGAGCTATCGTCGGGGGGCATGTTCAAATGGATTTATCATATGCAACCATTCCCCAATCTAATGCTACCCCTTTTATCCTTTATAAGGAGTTTGCTTGTTCGTTGCATATGATCAAGCTTGGACCATATTATGAGACATGCAAGGGCGAGAAACTTTCCCATATCCTCCCTACCCGGGAATTTGAATCCTCAACTGGCCAATCTCTCAAACGAGCAAGAAGTGGAAGCCTAAGAAATAATATAAGGTTGGGGATTTAGTCTTGGTAGATAAGGATCCCATACCCGTAAGGAGTCATGAAAGGGTTGGAGATGACTATTACTACATTGCTAAACTTAACGATGAACTTTGTCCGCAGCTAGTCAAATTAAGTTGTATCACCTCCTTCCTTGAGACTTGACATTGTATTATATGCATGGTAGAGTAGGATGCATTGCATGCTGATGTTTGAATTAGAAATAACGTCATATGATATTTCTTATGGTAGATTAGCTGCATTTAGATTAAAATTTGCACATTTTTATTTTTCTGTTGATTTTATGGCCTAACATATTAGCATGTGCGATCATGAGACGCTGCGAAAGCATGCTGCACTGCGTTTTTCCATCTATTATTTGTGTAGGTGACAGGTCTACGATAACCAAGAGATTGTTGGAGTTCTCGTGACCTTTCGTTCGAGTAGCTTCGTTCACTTCTTCGAGAGATCATGTCCCAATTGGAGCCAAATGTTACGCACCATTTTATGGGTAATATCCCTGGGAGAATTTTTTTCCTCCAAGATGGTCCTCTACCAGCAACCAACAACCCCTTGCTAACTCATTGTGCCATTTTCTCTGCCATCTGAGCTAGCCATGTGGTCCCTTGTCCATCTGCCTTGATCGTATGTTTGAAGGTGGGCCTCCGAATCTAAAGATATGACTTGTCATTTTGAAATTGAGTATTGTAGTTTGCTTCTCATGGACACTTCTGGGCATGGATTAATGGTGGATTCGACCGAAAGAATGGGCTAGGTCTGTGCTTCTGCCCCCTAGACCCCTTTTAGGAATTAACCTTGGATTCTAGTCATGTGGGATATCTTTTATGGACCATTTGGTACGGACCATTTGGTTTTAGGGATGGTATTTCACGAGAAACCTCTATTTTGGTTGCGTGGTCTTGCTTCCTTATCTGCTTATATTACCCTTTTTCCATTCATTATTATCCCATCCATCATTTTTCCCGCCTGGGTCCACATTCCTCCATTGGGTCCACATAGGGTAAGCTTGCCCCTTCCCATAGGGTCATGGCCTGGAATGAAGTCTGGAGGTTGGTACAACTGAAAAGAAAGTTAAAAGCATATATGGCCACATTTAACAGGAAAAGTACCACAAAAGGCAAAAGATGGCTGGGACAAAAACATTTTAGCACGTGGGCAAAAGCCAACACATGAGCTCTACCCCATTATCATGGCCATCACCCTGGTTCCTATAGGTTCTATGAGCTTTATTCATCATATAGGAACCCATGATTGTCCCAACCCCTGGTGGGCGATGAACCGCCCCACCTTAAAAGGGGGAGTCCATTGCTATATCTTACACATCATGCTTTAACCCCTTGAGCACCGAGCAGTTAATCAAAGAAAATCATAAAAGGAAAAAAACATATAAAAAAGGATAGAAAAACCAAGCCCGAGGCACCTCATGTACAACGATTGCTCCCTCCTACACATCATAAACCCAAAGTGTGGGCTTCCCTCTTATTAGCTACCCTTGTACCCCGACATGTGAGCTAGGGCTACCCCCTCTCATCCCCTACTTCATTCAACTATCTGTCACATGCCACTACCTTTTGACTAATGTACCTTGACTATGTTATCCCCCTTAGAGGTAGAAACCACCTAATAGGGTGCTTGGTTAACCCATTCAAAGTTTAGGAGACATTGGCACATCTTGAAGCCCATTATGGAAGGGCAGGCCATCATGAAGTCCCCCCTTGTGGTCCATGATTAGGTAAGCTTATTTACTCGATTTCTCTAATGACTTGTTGTACTGGAAGGCGAGGGGATGCATTGGATCTTATGTAGGATTGTAGATGGTTTCCATTTGGGGTTTGGTCTCCCTATATGGGGTCCTAACCCTCTCGGGGGCTACATTGGCATATGTAAGGTGAGCGTTGAGAGCCACGGGCCTCCATAACAACAAAGTACACTCCATGGATCCCCACAACCATTTAGAGATTGCTCGTAGTTCACCTATTGGATGAGGAGGATGCACTTGATCCATCATGCCCAGCTGGCCCCAGATCTACACCATACACTTGGTAGATGACCTAGGACTTCCACAATGATGTGGCATCACCTACACCATCATCCTAGCCCTTGAGGGCGACCTACATGCCTCTTCGATTTGTTTGGAGACCCACGAGGACACTTGTGTGCCCCCACGTCATTTGGAGCACCACAAGTTATTGCAAGGGGCCAACCCCTTGTCCATTGCTTTTAAGGGTCCTATTCTTCATTGTGGCACCCATGGACTTCATTAGGCCTCTTAGAGGGCTCTATGACATGCATAGATTATTATTTGACCTCTTGAGAGGTTTACTTTTTCATTTGTGAGCTACTTTAGTGGGCTTGTCACCAAAATGTTGTATTATTAGCACATTATTTTACTTTTGTGGCTTATGTAGGCCAAGGAGACTAATTCTAACTCCTTAGATGTGTATAAATACAAGTGAGGTGAGATCATTTCTCATCATCACTTTGGATTGGACCTCTCTCTTCTTTAGGGAATTTCACTCTTTTCTAGAGGATGTGAATTGGAGCATTTATGGATGAATTTTGATGTATGGTTACTGGTCTATCTTCTCTTGGAGCTTCTCTATTGTCATTTGTGAATTGTTGGCTATACTCTACTGCATGTAAGTATGGATTTTTGATGTTATTTTAAGACTAATAATTGCATGCAAATTGTTGCTTAATATTGTGGGATTGTCTCTATTATAACATTCTCTCCATGTATTGGCCCATGTAGTATGAGCTAAATCTCCTAGGGGCAAATCTGACCTTCATAAGCCATTCCTTTTGTATATTCGCAGTATAAAAGCTGCAAGATTGCTTTCACTTGACCTAGAGGGGTTTGTGAAGTAATTTTGAGGCCTCCTTGATTGAGAACTAAGAAATTTTACGCACAATCAACATAGGCTCCATCCTCCCAAGGATTAAGGCACTGATCTACCAAGGTTGGTCACCAAAACTACTATTCTTTCACTTTCTCTCAAGTCTAGCCACATTGGGGTGCTTAGGACATCAATTTCCCGCCAAGCTAGCCACTGAAAAAAAATCGATCTCCTAGGGTCTGTTGCATTGGTCTTTCCTCTAGCCCCCTCTAGATTTGAAGACATTTCGACGGTGGAATAGGGCGAAAAGCCAAGCCCTAGCTCCGAGACCAAAACTTACCCTGCCATCCCCAAGGTTAGCACTTCCTAGGGTCAAATCAACATCTTTGAATAATGATATTTTCTTTGATCCTTTCTCCACCTTGTCTAGGGTAAGAATATCATTGGTTGCTACACTCCTTCCTCATACCTTAGATTGGGTCCACTTGGCCCCGTGTGGTCCCACTCCTTTGAAAGACCATTTTTCAACAACTATCCGAGATACCAATTTTAATAAGGATTTAGGGTGTGGGGAACTCCTTTCAAAGCCTATTCTCATCACTCACCCCCCTCAAAATCCTCTTCCTTTCCCTAGAAGCACATAGTACCTTGCTTAGAAAGCAAACAAGCTCCATCCTTCCAAACCTTCTGGGAAAGGGTCCGGGTTACTCATATCCATTGACTTATCATTCATTAATGATTCCATACATATTAGGTCTCCTCCCATCGGTGAAACTCCGTAAATATAAGGGAGCCTTAGTTGAGGTGACATTAGGCTAAGGCTCTATTTGTTGCCCTTGGCCTAGCATTTTCCCTTTAGGGATTCCCCTTAGGTCCCCTGCTAGTTTGAGTGGTAACACGGTAAAACCCCTCCAAGGGGAAAACCTAGAAAGAATCTCTTTTCTTCTTATAAAATTAGTTCAAATGAGAAAACCAAGGCCCAAATACCAAATTCAAGACCTCAGAGCACCAAGTCATTCCTTCAAACTAGTCAAATCCTTTAAGCTCATTGAGAGTTGAACCTTCCTTGAATCGCTTCAATTATAGTATTTGATCCTCTACCTCAAATCCTCAACTTTGGCCTCTTGTAGACAACAAAAAACCCTTCTTGCATGTGTCAACCTTCCAGGAGATTCTTCCTCAAGCAAATCAAGGTCTCCAATGTTAACGAAAGTCAAACTAGGTCAAATCAAAGTTTCGGCCCTCTATATTAGACTTGCAATTCGGGCCTGCAATTTTCAGCCTTCTAGCAACTGCAGAAACACTAATTCTTTGCATGTGTGAGAGAAAATAATCACAAATTTCAGATTTTTGATTTCTTCTTGAAATTCTTCCTTCTCCTAGACCTTCACTTTTGTTTCTTGTTTCTTCTTGCTTGAGATTGAATTGTAGAAGTTTGTGTCAATTAGTTCAAAGTCCCTTCTATATATATGCTTGTCATGTGGTTGAATTAGGCCTCTTTAGGCTGACTTCTCACAGGTAGTGCTGACTTGTGCTTGGAGGTTCATATTGACTTTCTAGACTCAATAATATCTTTTACATGTTACAACTTGCCCAATAGGGTCTTATACAAATGTCAAAGACTCTTTTGACTCGAGAAAAATATTCTTGTGACATGACAAACCCTAGGAGCATGAAATGCATGCTTGACCTAGATGATCAATACAAATAGAGCATGGAACCCATGCTTGGAAGATAATATTTTTCTTTCTTCTTTTGCTTGTAACATAAGATATACATAATGACCTGAGTATAATGACAATTATGAAGACCGAAACTAGTTAAATTTTCCAACACTCCTTAACTAGGGAGGTATTCATAAATATACAACTGGTACAAGGATAATATCAAACTGAAGAGTTCTCATAAGAAGAGTTGGATTGGTAAGCCATCTTTAAGCATCAACATCATGACCAACATTGTCCACATAGTAAGGCCTTGACTTGATAAGATCTTCTTATATTAGAGCATAATGTTGGGAGGTTTTACGTGAGATACCACACTACCTCTCAAGGTATGTACCCCGTCTAGATGTTCACTAGGTATGTCCTTTTAAGGCTATTCTTATTTTGGATTCTCAATTCTTAAAGAATGTCGATCCTCTTTGACCACACTTGTCTTGGATACATATCCAATCCTCAAAGAGTGTCGATCAACAAGACTACTTCCTATTTGGGATTCTATATCCTCAAGGAGTATTAATCTCATATGCTTATCCAATCCTCCATTTTCGTACTCATGGCCTTCACTATACGTACGACTATTAGTCATGGCCTAGTGCATGACACATGATAGAAGAGAATACAATGTCTATCATCACTCCCTTAAATCTCTCAACTAGGGATGATATCCTCATTCCCTCTTAATTAGGGATTAGATCCATGCTCTTTCACAAACATTTAAGGAGATTTCTTATTCTCTGTCAAATATAGAGAAGATTCCTAACTTATTTTCAATTGGGAAGTTATAGCCACAAGCTCTTTGGCTTGTCTTCATAAATGTATATGCTACTAAGGGATCTTTAAGTAGTAGTTGCATGACTCCTCCTTTTTGCATTTAATCACATTGAGCTTCTTTCCTCCTGGATATTATGGAACCATCCTCTTTCTTTAATCTTGTGTGTCATGACAGGGTTCAGGCCATCAACCTTACATAACACTTTCCTCTAGTTATCATTAATGAATGCATTATATTGAGCCAATCGAAGAAGAGCTAATCATAGCTTCCTCTAGTCACGAAAGTGATCTTTGTTGTCATTGAATTATTAGGTTATCTTCTTGTATTTATACCTTTCAATTTCAAGATGATGTACACATCTTGGCCATATAATCCTACAAGGATTATCCAAGCTACTCAAAATTAACAGTTGTAGATATACTTGTCTCAACTGCTATAATGCATTTATGCAATATCCTTCTAGGTAGCAAAAACATATATCGACCAAATAACCAAAACCAAAACATTAATTTCAAAGTTACCTCAATATGATGGCCTTTTCAAGTTCTGCTTGCTTCTGGGATCAACATCCTTTTGCAAGGTCTATCTTTATCTTTTACTAAAGATCCTTCTCCATGCTAATCACTTGTAATCGAAGTGTCCATGGAACAAACTGACCAACACGCTGCAATATCTTCCTTGGAGTTGTCATTATTAACTCTCTTTCTTTATTTCAGAGCTCATACTTGATGTTGATCAATATCATTGTGTTTATGCCATGCTATCTTGTGATAGAGTCTTGACATTTAGCCATTTCGAAGCATACCAAACTAATTCTTCTTCCAAGAATCGAGTAACCATATGGAAGACTTACTGAGCATACTTTTTATAAGTAAATCTTTTTGCAAGATTCTTGTAGATATGAACCCTACCTTAAAGAAAAGTTAAAAATATTCATACCTTTGCTTCCATATTACCATCTAACCATACTTTCTTTGAATGAGCTTGTTTTCAATTTTATTGAAGACAAGTTTTCCTTTCTTAGGAGGAGAAAGACTTTTTTCAAACTGCCATTTGACCATATGCATCCTTTCATCCTTCAAGACTACTGTTTCCATACTAGATGGAATACATACTTAGTCTTGTCATAATGCTTCTTCCAAGAACCTTCCTAAATATTGGTTCTTATTGGATCTTGATGATCTCTCTTTGCAAAATGATTATCTCAAACATTATGTTAGAAAATGCTTGGATGAACAATAATATACAATATGGTCCCAATCTTCTCTTTCTAGAAAGTTAGATGATTCCCATCAAAACAACTTGATCATGTAGATTCTAATTCTTCTACTATCATGTGCTTCTTTCTATGATGTCATGCTTTTTATAAAGACCAAGACTCTTCTAAAGAATGCTACAATGCATGTTACTATACTTCTTTTTAGGTTCGGCTTGTGAGACATGTCCGGGGTATTGAACTTCTAATCACTTGGATTCACAAGGGCTTGCCAACATGCTTTTTTCCGGTTGTGCTGCCACCCCCGAACATGTTAGTCTACTTTCTACTTGATAAAAGAAAGACAAATTGCATAATGACCCTGTTAGAGTTGAAACTTCTTTCAATAGTAAGATCCCTAGGATCTTCTTCTTTCGTCTTCTTCTTAGGTTCTCCTTTTTCCTCTGCTATGTGAGCTTCACCTCTTTCCTTCCTTTTGTTGTTCTTCTTGTTTGGACAATCCCTCTTAAAATGTCCATACTCATTGCATCCAAAACATTTAATCTTGGATATATCTGGTTTTTCTTTGGACTTTCCAAACTTCCATTTCTTCTTCTTCTTCTTGGACTTTGCAATAAAAGCTCGAGACTTTTCATTTGATTCAGTGTCATCCTTTGCCTTTATCCTAGTTTCTTCCAAGATACATTGAGCCCACAACTCATCAAAAGGAATAGTGTCCTTCTTTGAGTAGACAATAGTTGCAAAACTGCTCCAATCAAATGGCAAAACATTTCATACACAAGTAGTCATTTTTGAATCGAAAACAACTTCCCCAAGCCCTTGCAACTGGTCTCTTATTTGTGAGATCTTCATAAGATAAGTAGCCATGTCTCGTCCTTTGACTTCCTTATTCTATATAATTGATTCCTCTAGGATATATTTGGACTTGATGTACTTATAGAGTACAATTTTACCAACTTATCATACATAGCTTTGGATATCTTCAAATCAACAACAAAGGGAACTAGATGATCCTTAATGGATTCAATAATGATCCTTTGTGCTTTTACTTCTCCCTTGTATTTTGCTAACTCTTGAGTCTTCTCTTTGTCTGGTACAACAACTTCACGAAGAACATATTCCATGACTTCATTTTCTGTGAGTACCAAGTCAATCTCTTCTTCCATGCTAGGAAGTTTGCTGGTCCAACAAGCTTGTTGCTTTCCATGCAAAATGTAGCCATTTGATTTGTAGGTTGAGACATAGAAGATAATATGATACTTACGTGTTAACCAAGAGTCCTCTTTTTTGATGATGTCTCCAACTATCTTGATGTTTTCAAGACCTTCAAAGAGACCTCAAAGATGCCCTAGAATGATTACTTCTAGAGTCCCTTCAACAATAGTGTCTTCAAACAACGTCAAAGAGTGGACGATGATCCCAAGATTCTTTGATGTTTTCTTTTTAAGATGATGCACAAGAGAGCCTTCAACAAGAGCTTATTCTTCCTTCCTTCAATGAGAGCTTGATCCTTTTTGAGATGATGGCGTATAAAAACTTCTGATACGCAGAAAATATGTATAAATATTTTATTAATAAGATGAAATTACAGATAGATGAGATTACAATTGCGGTTGCCTGGCTTATATACCGCCATAGGCACCTTTTGGGAAAGGGCATGATCTTATGATCGTGCCCTTTCATCTAACTAAACCTAAAATTAAACAATAATCTAAAATTAACTAATTTTTACATAACATTGCCTTCCTCTCGAAAGAATGCTTTGTCCTCAAAGCATACGCAACGACGGATGTTGTTGACAAAATGCTTCATTCTCCCACGAAGCGTCTTCTTCGGTGAGTCTTTCCACTTGATTATATATTCCAAAATGATCAAGGTCGCACATTCTAAAAGGTCTTGGATTAATCTCTCAAGTTTCTTTTTTTGGTGATGTGGATATCGGTATGGCTTTTTCATTGGTCGGTCTTGAAATACTTTTCCATGCTTCTGAATTAGATCTTGCATCTCCGATGACTCTTCTTTGGTCATATTTGCAGATAACATTTTTAATTGATGACATTGTACTGCATAAGTAGGTGCTCTTCTTCGACTCAACTTCATCATCTGAGATGATGACACAACATGATTTTCTGGTGCTTGGAATCCATGTAGTTTGTACTTCTGACCTTCCCATTTGAATTTTATAAATTGTAATTGATGGTTGGCGGCATAAGTACCTAAAGTTCGTAGCCATTGGATGCCTAAGACTATATCTACTCCTCCTAATGGTACCGTGAAGAACGGAGACTCTAATTTAAAGTCTTGAATCTGCAAATTGACTTTATGGCATTTCCCTACCTTTTCAATCTTCTTACCATTAGCTATCATCACTTTCATGTTTGGTAAGGGAAATGAAAAGATATTGAGTTTCTTGGCCACAGTCGCATCTATAAAATTGTGTGTGCTTCCAGAGTCGATGAGAACCACTACGTTGTTCTTCTTTATGTGTCCTTTTAACTTCAAGGTCTGAGGTTGTGATATACCTGTCATGGCTGATAATGACACTTGCGGAGTACTTCCGTCATCTAATTCTGGTGAGAATTCTAGGGCGTCTTCTGTGTCTTCTACGTCATAATCTTCACTGTTTGAGTCATTGGTTGCTTCACAATTATATAGGTTCTTTGGTTCTTTTCCTTTAGCACATCTATGTTTGGGGTCCCACTTCTCACCACAACGTTTACATTTACCCTCTTTTATTCTTTGCATTTCCACATTCGATTTTTCATCTTCACGACGATGCGGTGGAACATATCTTGTATTATTTGAGTCCACATACTGGGGTATTCTTCGTCTTGCATAAGCTTTTTCTGCTGTTGACCAAAATATTGGTTCGGATTTCTTTTCCGCTGTTTTTGCTTTTCGTCTTGCTACTTCTATAGATGTAATGTCATGCATCTCAAGTTCTGCTTGTAAATGAGATTTAAGTCCCGAGATGTATGACTGAATTAAACAAGATTCTGATAACCCAGGCACTCGAGTTACTAAGGTCTCCCATTCTTGAGTGTATTCATCCACACTTCCTTTTTGTCGTAATTTGATGAGTTTTGAAAAGAATTCTTCTTTCTTTACACCTTGGAATCTTTTGAAGAATTCATCTTTAAATTTCCTCCAGCTAATGACATGTGTTGTCTTTTTCCACCACATGTACCAATTATATGCTTCTCCCTCCATTTTCATGGATGCATGTCTGAGTTTTTCGTCATCGTCAGTGATGTCATATATCTCAAAGTATTCTTCTGCTTTATTTATCCATGCAACATTGTTTTTTTCGTTCCCATCGAATTTAGGCATTTCAACTTTTACCCTCTTCTGGTATGTGGCTAATGGTTGAGCAAAAAAAGGGTGTTGATTATTAAGGGTATCCCAAGGTTGCTTGTTTGTAAAGGCAGTGTTACTTGCTTCTTGGTGGGGTGTTGCTGATTTTTTTGGGGATTCAACTTTGTCATGAGAGTCTGTGGACTTAGTTGAATCTGACGAAATGTTTTCTTGATTCTTTTCACCTTCTTTTAGTAGTTGTTCGGGTGTACAATTCGACCTTTTACACAGACTTGTCAGCATTGTTAGGACCTCTTTGATCCCTGCTTCTGTCTCGGCCTGGTAATTTTCCATCTTTATTTCTATTCGATTCGTCGTATCTTGAAGATTTTTGATTGTGTTCGCTTGCTCCCCAAGCTTGCTCTCGACTTTATTTAATCTTTTATTGACCTCGTCGTGGTTGTTATTTATCTTCTGCTCCGCGTCCAACAATCTTTTCTGGAAATCTGCCATTGTCATTGTCGACATTGAGCGGGTTTGCGGGGGCGTGTATTTACTTGCCAGCTAAAATATTTTCCTTCCCTATATTTTTTTTTTTTTTTTAGCTAAATATAAATTTTATTACATATAAGATTTAATTAATTAAAAAATTTAATTAAATTAAATTATATTATATATATATATATATATTATATATATATATAATTAATAATATATATATATATATATATATATATATACTTTTAATTTTATTTTAATAATTAAATTAACTTTATATACTATATATAAATATATTACATATATAATTTAATTAATTAAAATAATAATTAAATTTATATGTACTTTATATATAATATATAAATATAACTATAATATATTATATATTTATGTCCACGTTTCCTATTATAATATAACTATTTAATATAGTTTGGTTATATAATAACTATATAATGAAAAATTACCAATGAAATCAATGAACAAAAATTGTGTGAAGACTGCTAAGAGATACGTCACTGAAAATCGTGAATACTGCTACCAAATACTACTTTCGTTCGCAGATTGTAATCGACAGGTGTCACTCGGCAGCGAAAGAGGCCCTGGGCACTTTAAATGAACAAGAAATCACGGCCTTTAATACCCTCGGCGGTCACTCGGAATTAAACGCTTTTCCTCTCGACCACACAACAAATCAAACCAGCAGCGTGGCAGTCTGTACACAAATTTACTGATGTAGTCACTTACAACTGAACGCAACGGATCTTACCAAACTCAACCGAACGGCTCTGTTCGTTACCAATTCGAAGAATGAAATGGACAAATACACTCAGTATAAGATTGCGTGATATTTCTTTTTTAAATTCGATTGTTGGTCTGAGCAGAGCGAACGCTGAAATTTTCAGGCAATAGGGAAGATGTCGAGCAAAAATTTTAGGCAGATTGGGAAATGTCAGGCAGCGGGGAAGGATGAATTTCGATGGGGAAGGATGAACGTCGATGGGAGAATGGGTGGATGTCGATGTCAGGACGGTTTGAACGGCTCAACAAGAGAGACGTGGGCAGTAATAAAGAAACAGAGTGATGAGGAATAGCGAACAGTGGCGGCTGTAACAATCCCGGAAGGCGGAAGCGTGTGGCAGACGACTTGCAGGGTTGAAGAACAAGGCGTTGGCTGGCAGCGTCTACAGAAAATGGTGGTGGAAGAAAATAACACTATCAGAACGCAACTTCTGTGTATTTGCAGGTGGACAAGCGAGAATCGACCTGCTCTGATACCAGATGGCGTATAAAAACTTCTGATACGCAGAAAATATGTATAAATATTTTATTAATAAGATGAAATTACAGATAGATGAGATTACAATTGCGGTTGCCTGGCTTATATACCGCCATAGGCACCTTTTGGGAAAGGGCACGATCTTATGATCGTGCCCTTTCATCTAACTAAACCTAAAATTAAACAATAATCTAAAATTAACTAATTTTTACATAACAGATGATGAGATCTTTAATGAAGGTTTGATGTAGTAACCTTCCTTCTAGGTCAATAGGTTTTCTTCTTCTTTCATTGTGTTCTTTTGCAAGTGATTCCCTTTGACAAGCAATCTCTTCTTAAGATGATCTTCAAGCTGCGTTCTCTTCTTCACCTTAGCTCTGACCCCATGTTGGAGAATCTAGTAGGGCAGCGATTTAAATCTATTCTCCTTTAACCTTAACTTTAGTTATCTTCTTATGTTCTTTATTAGGTCTTTTCATCAAACAATTATCAAGAGCAAAAGCAATAAAGACAATAGACACAAGAAGTAGGCTCCAAGCTAGGGAAAAGCCCCACCAAGGGGAAAACCCAAAAATAATCTCATCTCTCCTTATATAATCAGTTCAAATGAGAAAATCAAGACCCAAATACCAAAGTCAATACCTCCTCCAAGCACCAAGTCAGCCCGTCAAGCTAGTCAAATCCTTCAAGGTCAACAAGAATCAAACCTTCCTTGAATTGCTTCAATTATAGTATTCGGTCCTTTACTTCAGATCTGCAATTTCGGCTTCTTGTAGACAACATAAACCCTAGCCTTCTTGCATGTGTCAACCTTCCAAGATATTCTTCCTCAAGCAAATCAAGGTCTTCAATGTCAACGGAAGTCAAACTAGGTCGAATCAGAGTTTCAACCCTCTATATTAGACATGCAAGTCAGACTTGCAATTTTCGACCTTCAAAAGCCCTAATTCTTCGCACGTGTGAGTGAAAATAGTCACAAATTTCAGATTTTCAATTTTTTTCTTGAAATGCTTCGTTTTCCTAGACCTTTGCTCTTCTTTCTTCTTTCTTCTTGCTTGAGATCGAACTACAAAAGTGTGTCAATTAGGTTGAAGTCCCTTATATATATGTTTCTCTTGTGGTCGAACTAGGCCTCTTTAGGCTGACTTCTCATAGGTAGGGCCGACTTGTGCTTGGAGGTTCATATTGACTTTCTAGACTCAATAATACCTTTTACATGTTACAACCTGCCCAATAGGGTTTTATACAAACGACAAAGACTCTTTTGACTCAAGAAAAATATTCTTTTGACTTGACAAACCCTAAGAGCATGAAATGCAAGCTTGACCTAGATGACCAAAACAAATAGAACATGAAACCCATGCTTGAAAATAATATTTTTCTTTCTTATTTTGCTTGTAACATAAGATATACATAATGACATGAGTATAATGATAATTTTGAAGACCGACACTGGTTACATTTTCCAACAGTTATGAGGTTAGTGGTTACTAAAAATAAGTAAAATGCCATTAATAGATCCCAAATTTGGCACTAATATATATAACTGCATGAAAAAGCATATGTGTATTAAATTATTTTCTCAATTTCGAGAAATCATATGCCAATAAAACTTCAACTTCAATTTTCCATAAATACTTTTAAATATTTGAAAATGAAAACCAATAACTAGTATACTGTTTTAAAATATGAACATATATTTATAATTAATGGACAACTGATACACGGTCAAAAACATATTGTAGTGCAATATTTTAAAATACAAATACATATATATAACTAACAAACAATTGATACACGGTCAAAAACATATTGTATGGCTGTAGGCTATCTGCTAGACTTTTTGGAGGGTTTTCGACACCTTTTCTAGGTTAAATTTGCCCATAATCTGGCAGGGTTTTGCTGGAATCACAAGTTTGAGTTGTGAACTCTCCACAATCCCGGTGATCTAAGGGTTTTTTAGGGTGCTGAATTCATATATGTAGTCAAAAACCCAGTTTAAACAACAAAAAGGAAGATTTGACAAAATAAAAATTTCGTTGGATTTTGGCCAAAATCTCTAAAAAGTCACATAGTTAGACAGTGACTATTAAATGCAATATAACCTACCTTGCTGCTGCAGGCATATAAAACGAAAAGAAAAGTAGGAAAAAACAATTTGAAAGGTCCAAGCATATATTATATTGTAAATTTAGATGAAATTGGCATGATCAGTGCTTAATCATTATCACTTTCGTTTAAACATCAATATCATATTTGTTGTGTCAAGAGGCACTCTCCGGCCTAGTATGGAATAGATGTTGTAATGTCCTGTCCTGTTATGTAACTAGAGTAGATCCATCTTAACTCCGGATCTACCGAGCACCCAGAGGGATCAAATCTCTTGAGATGCAAACCTCTTTTAGAGTGAAAAGAGATTTGATCCGTATCGGCGCTCGGTAGATCTGGTGTTAAGATGGATGTAGATTGGTAAGCATAATAAGCTATACCGTATAGTATTATGCACAACCCTTACCCTTGCCAACTATGAAAAATCTGAGCAATTTAAAAAGGGTTGAGTGACATTCCATTATTGGCCACTAGACACAAGCTTTAGCTTTAGGAAACTTAACTATAACTAATTTTAATTTGTAATAAGGTCCATGAAGTATCTATCAGAAAGAGAACTATCTTTATAGCAGTTTTTTTGTCCTCATATTTTTTGTTGATGATAACTATGTTAAACATGAAAGACATTCACTTCTCAATAGATTTTGCAAACTTTTACAACTGTGTTAAAAACCAGTATAAAATACGTTGGTTTTGTAAAGAGACTAAATTCACATTTCAGATTATGAAGGGAATTGAATTAGGAATTTATTTAAACATTTAGTACACAATCCAAGTTACTACTATCTGATTGTTTCCATAATGATTGAGGTTGGGATGGTGGAAGCAATGAATTTGAATGACTCCTTGAACCCAGCTACAATATGTAAAAGCTGAGATGGTCTGAAAAATGAGAAAGAACAAGAATTATCCTTTTAAAATGTTGCATTTTCGTTTTTCTTGACATGGAGGCTTCTTTTTGAAAATTTCCCATTGAAAATACAATATTTAAATCATTAGAAATCCAAATTGAAAACCATCATACAAAACCCATGTTTTGAACTGCGATTTGTACAAAAAATTTATATTCAATGCATTACAAAAATAATGGATGGGAAAAATGATCATATTGTTCAATCATCAATGTCCATGATTTTCAAAACTGAAGCTATATTCTTGGATTATCCCAGAAATATGCCCAAAACATCCCTGAAATCTGTTCAGAACATCTCTGAAATCTGTCCAGAATGCCTTGGGGATGGCCAGGAAGTCCTTGAGTCCCTGATGAAGTCCCCTACAGTTTGGCGATGTTTCCTGAGGGTCCAAAAGTCCTCAGAACATGGGGATGCAGGGTACGTTGGTTTTTTTTTTGTGGGGGTGTGTGGAGGGGGACAGGTCCCCATGCAACATCGGATAACACTAATAAACCGTCTATTTGTTTCTAATCACTCTGAACTTCCAGTTATTCTGGGGCAGAATTCACTTCTAAGGCGTACACCACAGAATTAGTTTACTTGGAGGATTACTACTTTATTTGTCATTGGAAATTTAGAAAATTCTACAAACTTATGGCTGAATTTTTTCACTTAGTCAACGAACATGTGAGCTTTTGGTAAAACTTTATTCCGATTCATAATTTTCTGCAATTACTCTACAGCTACAACTTTAGATTAAAGTGTTACTATATAATTTTGGACAGTCAAGAATATTATGTTCCTACTCGGTGAAAAATTCAAAATGTTAGGCTGGTTCAAGGAAACTTGACTCAGTCAAGTTACCAGCAGTTTTTTTGGCACCAGGTTGATGGGCACGCATGGTTTTGCCCATGCTATTTATCTTTAATGTATACTATTTAAAATCTGAAAAGCTCAATGTTAATTTGTTCTAGTGGCCATTAGGATTAAGCAACAATGTTTTTAAACACCACTACTCCTCTTGGTGTTTTGTGATCCTAACACAAAAAAGGTCTGACACCACCATAATAAATCGGCTATTCATTTTAACCATCCCTAACTTCCAGTTATTTTGGGGCAGAATTCATGAAATCAACATAAAGATGAATTCTTTAAACCTTATTTAGAAATTTTAGTTGCTCCATAGTTAAATGTTAAAATTGGCAACTAGGGCCAAACTCCATGTGGGTCATCTTATTAATTGAAGCTGATATTTTTCTTGGATCCCTCTCATCGAGAGGTGTAGGATTGATCTAAATATCATTCGATTCCGATAAGTATTCATGGAGATATGAATTTATTTGTGTTATGGGACAATTCGTCAAGGTTGGCCAGCAATCAAATAAACCTCACTTGTGCTCAATGTTTTAGTATAAAGAGAGGTGACTTTCAAGTCATTTCAACACACTTGGGATCTCTTCCTCTTTACTTGTCTTTGGGTTTTAGTAGCAGGAGAGATTCTAAGGGATAACGCTGCCTTAATCCAGAGGGCAGACGCTGGAATTGCCGGAATTGCCAGAATTGCCGGGAAAAGCCGGAAATGCTGGAACTGTCGGGAACAGCTAGAATTGCGGGGAATAGTAGGAATTGCCGGGAAAGTTGTTGTAGAGGGTAGAAGCTGGACTTGCCGGGAAAAGCCGGAATTGCCAGGAACAGTGGGAATTACGGGAATTTCCTGACCTGTCGGGAACTACCAGAATGGGCAAGAAAGCTGACGCAGAGGGCAGAAGCTGGAACTGTCGGGAATAGCTAGAATTGCCGGGAACAGCCGGAATTGCCGGAACTGCCGGGCACTGTCGGGAACAGCCGGAACTGTTGGGAACAGCCAGAGCATCGGTCTCCGAAAGAGAGCAGCATGCAGGGGACAACTAACTAACATTGGGACAGTTGTATTGTACTTAGCAGCAAATATACCAAGCACGCAATGTTACAGCGAGCATGCAAGGGACAGCTAGCATGCGACAACAAGCAAGCAAGGGACAACAAGCAAGCAAAGATGCAACCAACACATAGGTCAGTGTGGCAACATGGTGCAACAATGGCACATAATGCAATACAATGATGGGTACAATCACGATTAATGAAGCGTGATGAGATGCAGCATAGTGATGATGGGTGCAGCTTGGTGAGGTGCAGCATGATGACGAAATGCAACACAACGATAGGTGAAGGAGTCACCTTGGAGAATCAATTGAAGCAATATGTCTTCAACTGATCTCATGTATCATCTTCTTAGAGATGATCTATGCTCTTATCTAGATAAGTCAAAGTGTTGACTTTTGTTGTAAACGTACTATCTCTATCTCTTTGCTGAACTATTGAAAAACATATAAGAAGAATTGATCAAGGGTTTCCTCACATTGGGGTTTGTCCCTGGCTAGCGCCACATCTTGTGTCCTCTTGTCTTGGCTTGTCTTCTGCGATTTATGTTTATGTTCTATTTGCAGTTTACTTTAATGCTGATGTGATTGCTAATCTGGAAAAGATATTGAGCTAACTGTGAAAATTGAAATAAATTGCTCTAAGCATAGAACATACCTAAAATTAACACTAAAACTTTTACCAATGGAGATGCACTAAGTTTTCAATTGCTCCATACCTAAAACTTTTACCAATGGAGATACACTTCTCAGCAAAAAATTCCAAAGCTGCATTGGAAAATCTACAATGTAACTTAAACGGGATGAAACAGAAACTTTCAAATTCTGTTATGAAATTTCCGAAAATTGCTTTTGGATTGTAAACAAATATGTACCTCAAAATCAATGTCCTTGATGAAAGATCCAGTTTATTTTCAAACATAACCCAAAAATAGGCCTTGAGAAGGATCCTAATAATCTGTTTCATCATTGTCCCAGTTTTCTTTAATCCCGCATTTCACCAATATTGAAGACTATCTGGGGGGACAATCAACACAAAATTGGATAAGCAAATTCTTTTTCAAGTTGAAAATATCCTTGTTAAGCTTCTTGTGCAAGGAGTTATATTAAAAGCAGACCAGAAATCTAGGAGCCTTAATATTTGCATATGGGAAACTCTAGGAGCTGTATCTATTTAACACTACCCCTCCCTGAAAGAAATAGAGAATATTTATGTATTCAAGAGCAAAGCTAATTGTAAGAGATCTGGATTCTGATGCTGCTGAATGGTTTAATTAGTGTACTGTTTTTTTTTCACCTACAAAGGATGCTGAAATGGCTGGGCTGCCATATTCTGCAAACCCTGAACTTTGAATGTCGGAGGGTTCATGAAATGAACCATGCAGGCTGCAGCTATGTTTAGGGACATTGTGATAAGTTGTCATCATCATTTTCATGGGCAAACATGGGAAGAAACGAAGCTTCCCTCTAGGTTCAGGGTATTGACGATGTTCAAGTTGGAATACGGATTTGAAGAATATCAAGTTAAGCTTTAAATTGATTTTGAGCAACACTGATTACTAGTTTAGAGCCAATGGACTTTGGCTATCTGTGATTTAGTATTAACTGCTTCCATATAAAAGGGAAAATTGTATTCTCATTATCTAGCCATTAAACATACTCTTCTTCCAAGTGATAGATGCATTCAGCAGAACAAACTTCGTCATCTGTACTAATTTGTCATTTTTGTTTCCCACAGTTCGAAGGGAGCTGGAAGTGATGTCATTGGAATTGATCTTGGCACCACAAACTCGTGTGTAGCAGTCATGGAGGGGAAGGCCAGTTTTCTTTTCTTTATTCTACTTAAAATCTGTTAATATTTCAAAAAAAAAAAGCTAGGCATGGGGTACACTTGCAAATCTGCAGTTTCATGGGATTGAATAATTTTAATGAAGTATAAATGAAGCTATGAAAGAATGCCTGTGGCTTAGTTATCTCTAACCAGTGAGTCATCTTTTACTCTTGTTTAGAATCCAAAAGTTATTGAAAATTCAGAAGGCTCTCGTACAACACCATCGGTGGTGGCTTTCAATCAGAAAGGAGAGCTACTCGTAGGCACCCCTGCAAAGCGTCAAGCAGTGACAAACCCAACTAATACACTCTTTGGAACCAAGCGTTTGATAGGAAGAAAATTTGATGACCCACAAACACAGAAGGAGATGAAAATGGTTCCATATAAAATTATTAGAGCTCCAAATGGTGATGCTTGGGTTGAAGCAAATGGACAGCAGTATTCGCCCAGTCAAATTGGTGCATTTGTTTTAGGAAAAATGAAAGAAACTGCAGAATCTTATCTTGGGAGGAGTGTTGCAAATGCTGTTATAACTGTTCCAGCGTATTTCAATGATGCACAAAGGCAGGCAACAAAAGACGCAGGAAGAATTGCTGGCATGGAAGTGAAAAGAATAATCAACGAACCTACTGCTGCTGCTCTGTCATACGGGATGAACAATAAGGAAGGTTTGGTGGCTGTTTTTGATCTCGGGGGAGGAACATTTGACATTTCTATCCTTGAAATATCAAATGGTGTGTTTGAGGTAATCAGATAGATACGATGAAAGATTTTACAGTAGTTCAATTGTCACATGCTGCTTTTGGTCCCAAACTTGTTATTACCTGTCTCTTTTTTCAAGTCTTTCTACTGTCTTGCAGGTAAAGGCTACAAATGGTGATACTTTCTTGGGTGGTGAGGATTTTGATAATGCATTATTGCAGTATTTAGTTGATGAGTTCAAAAAAAATGAAGGCATCGATTTATCGAAAGATAGGCTTGCTGTGCAGAGGTTGCGAGAAGCGGCTGAGAAAGCTAAGATTGAGCTTTCTTCAACCACCTCGACAGATATTAATCTGCCTTTCATCACAGCAGATGCCTCTGGTGCAAAACATTTAAATATTCAGTTGACTCGGTCGAAATTTGAAATGCTTGTGAATAATTTGATTGAAAGAACAAGGCAACCTTGTAAGGATTGTATGAAAGATGCTGGTGTGACTCCTAGGGAGTTAGATGAAGTATTATTGGTGGGAGGAATGACTAGGGTGCCTAAGGTTCAACAATTAGTTGCTGAATTGTTTGGCAAGGAACCAAGCAAAGGTGTTAATCCTGACGAGGCAGTAGCAATGGGTGCTGCCATACAGGGTGGCATTCTTAAGGGTGATGTGAAGGAGTTACTCCTACTTGATGTCAATCCATTATCTCTTGGAATAGAAACTCTTGGTGGAGTAGCTACCAAGCTTATCACTAGGAATACAACTATACCAACCAAGAAGAGTCAAGTGTTCTCCACTGCAGCTGACGGTCAGACACAGGTTGGAATTAAAGTACTTCAAGGAGAACGTGAAATGGCGGCTGACAACAAGATTCTTGGCCAGTTTGACCTTGTTGGCATTCCTCCAGCACCACGTGGTGTTCCCCAAATAGAAGTTACCTTTGATATTGATGCGAATGGCATAGTGAATGTGTCTGCACGTGATAAGGCCACTGGTAAGGAACAGGCTATTACCATTCACCCTTCCGGAGGACTTTCAGAGGCTGATATACAGAATATGGTTAAAGAAGCGGAGATGTATTCTCAAAAAGATCAAGAGAGAAAGAAATTGATTGAGGCAAAGAACCAGGCAGACAACACCATATATTCAGTGGAAAAAAGTTTGAATGAGTACAAGGATAAACTGCCGGCAAATATAGTAAATGAAATAGAATCAGCAGTAGCTGACCTGAAGAAGGCCATTGAGGGTGAGGACACAGATAAGATATTGGCCAACATTGAAGCAGCGACTAAAGCATCCATGAAAATAGGCCAGCATCTGCAGCAACAATCTGGCGGATCATCTGGCTCCTCTGGAACTCCTGGAGGGGACCAAACACCTGAAGCAGAGTATGAGGAGGTCAAGAAGTGAAAAATAACACACCAGTGAGAGGTACCTGAGCCCTTTGGACATTAGGATGAGGAAATAATGTGTTAATTTCTTTTGCTAGAGCAGTTTGTGGGTTGGTGCTGTATCTTTGTAAAAATTTAGCAGCAGCATACAGTGAATTTTGAAAGGATGTTATAATATTTACACTACTTGTGAAATGGTATGACATTTACAAATAATGTACAGTTGAATCTTGTATCACAATTTGACAGGTTAGGATGGCATATTTTCATGCCTTTTTTCTGTAGATTCTTGTGTAAATCTAACCAATTCAAAAGTAGTCTAACTTGTACGAATAATGTACAGCTGATTCTTGTATTGCAAATTGTATTGCAAATTGACTGGTTAGGATGGCATATTTCAATGACCTTTTCTCAGTTGAATTCTTTTGGAAATCAAGCCAATTCAATTAGTCTACAAGTAGATTTCGACTGTTATGAAGCTGGTGGATATTGCGGATTGTATCAATTTATGACAATCAAAGGATAACATTGCAGCGATTATCTGATTTGTCTGATTACTTGAATAGTTTGTCTTTATCGATTTGTGACAATCGAAGGATAACATTACAGCGATTATCTGATTTGTCTGATTGCTTAAATAGTTTAACTTTTGTATTTGAGTCCGAACGGGCACTGTTGTCTTTAGCGCGTGCACAAATATATAACCTTTAAACTATTAAAACGTTCAGGGCATTTAGTGACCGCCACACAATGTCAGTCACATTTAGTGATCGCCATGGTCATGAAGTTCAAAATCACCCAGCAGTCTAGAGAACTAGTAAAACCAGTGTAAACTAGTGACATTGCCTGATAGGCTGACAAAACTGCCAAAAGGCAAGTAGCAAGTAACATAAGGGCCAGCGAGGCCACATGAAGAAGATTGTCATCATGGTAGAAGGAAGGATCAGGGTTGTTTGGCGGAGGGATGTATTTGTCATTCTGGTGGTCTCCTAGCTTCCACGACTTTTCACTATTGCTCTGGATCAGTGAGGATGGGTTTCCATGCATCGTTGCCTTGTTTGGACTGCTCTGGATCAGTGAGGATGAGCTCTCGCCCATCATTACCTTGTTCGGACTTTGAAGACTTCTAGATCAGTGAAGATAGGTTCTCACACATCTTTACCTTTTGTTAGCACTTTCCATATATTTACCAGCGGACATAGGGGTGCCATTATTAACTTTCACTTTCTTGAATTGCATTAAACATTAAGATTAGTGTAGATTTTGGTCATTTTGTTGTAGTGTTTTAACTGTAACATTTATTTCTGTGATAAAAAAGAAGGGAGAGAAGCATTCCGAGGGCACTGTAGTTTTGCTGACTTAACAAGTCAAGAAAGTTGGTATACCGGACCTTAAGAAATGAACGATTAGTTAATATTTTATTTTTGTGATAAAAAAGAAGGGAGAAAATCGTTTCTAGGTCACTGTAGTTTTGCTGACTTAACAAGTCAAGAAGGTTGGTAGTGTGGCAAATGTTTTGAAAAGCGGAACGGATATGAGTAAGGGCCAGACAATCCAAAAGAAAGTGTTTTTCATCTTCGACTCTCTTAGTATCACAGAGGAGGCAGGTTCTTTCGACCCAAGGTGTTTTGGGAATAAACCAACGTCTGCCTTCACTTCGAAGCTCATGGGAATTAGTTCTTATCTTTGCTTATTTTCTTCTTAGCACTTGTCAAGACAAAAAGATAATTCTGGTTAGCAAGAGTGGGGTTGATCACCTCCTTGTAATACCTTAGCTTCTTTTCCCCCTCTGACTCCTTATCGCTCCACAAATGATTATTGAATAATTCAACAATCAAATTTCACTAACAGTGAATTAAATTATGTTACACCTTTGCTTTTGTTTCTCGGGACTTGTGGAAAGATGAAATGTGGAGGGTTTGCCACATTTGAGTTTTGAGATCAGTACACTAATGTGGCAACTCAAGGGAATGTGGTGAAAATTGGCTACAAATTATTGCAAATTAAGAAATGTTAGTGAAATTAAAATATGTTAGACACTGCTTTTGTTTGTGGGGACTTGTGGAAAGATGAAATGTGGAGGGTTTGCCACACGTGAGTTTTGAGATCATGTTAAATTGGCAACTAGGGCCAAACTCCATGTGGGTCAGCTTATTTATGGCAGCTGATATTTTTATTGGATCCCTCTCGTCGAGAGGTGTAGGATTGATCCAAAGATCATCCGATTCCAATAAGTATTTATGGAGATATGAATTTATTTTGTTTATGAAATTATTATCAAGCCGACCAACTCTTATGTAGGCTCTAGAAGCCCAACCGACGTGTCTATTCAACCTCTACGTTTTTAGTATAAATAAGAGAGGACTTGGAGTCATTAGAGACATCCTCTTCATGTGTAATCTCCTCTCCACGTCTTGGGTTTTTGGAGAAGGAGAGAGACACCATGAGTGATACGATGGTCTTCAAAGTGCTGCCCTAGCTGTTGTACGTTGCCCTAGTTGCAGAGATCTGGCCGCAGTAAAGGAGGCCTCATATACAGCGAAAAGAAAGGCCCTAAATTACAGTTGTGCATGCAAACCTATATGTTGGCATACGCTGTTCATAGTGGATACGTTGGTTTCATGCCGTCATGGGAGATATTCACGCATCAATGGTCATGTTGTCCACAGTCAATGTTCACACTTATACGCAACCCTAGCTCATACGCTGTAGTGAAGCCTAGCCACAGTGAGGGAAGGAATAAACGCAATGAAGACACATACGCAGGTCAGAAAGATCCGCAGGCAAAGGAAGACAGATATTCTTACACTGGATATTATATATAGTTCACACACTGTCCGTGATGGATTACACGTTGTACATGATGAGGTTATACGATGTCATAACGCAGTCATGGAAATTCAACGATGTCATGTATACGCAGGGAAATTCAATGCTATCATGTATACATTAATAACACAGTCATGGAAATGTGTACGCAGGGAATACATGGAAATGTGTACGCAAGGAATACATTGTTATGTATACGCAGACATTAACATATGTTATGTATATGCAGAGCATCACGGTATACGCAAACATTAACATATGTTATGTATATGCAGAGCATCACGGTATATGCAGACATTAACATATACGCTGTTATGTATATGTAGAGCATCATGGGCATCATGATATACACACAGCATGGATACTATACGCGCAGACATAAACCCTATCTTTTGTCAAAGGTGACTGATATATGCACCATGGTATAAGCATAGCATGAAGACTCTATGCATGATATACGCATGGAGAATATAACATAGAAGCCACAACATGAACGATGCATGGAGCCACAGTAAAGGCATGACGCTGCTGAGAGCCATAGTCAAGTAAATTACTGTCTTGATATAATTCAATGATGAGATAGGGTTCAATGAGGAGATCCTTGGCTTATGTATCATCAACGTATACCTGTGGCAAAGAGGATCTATGAAATCCTTCAGCAACGTTATGATGATCTGGGCAACATGATGATAAATATAGTGTTTATGTAACATGATGAAACTGTCATTATAATAATGAAGCCCTAAATGAAGTTATCTAACAAAGAGCACAGTGAAGATATAAATAGATCTCATCATTGGAAAGATGCTGCTATAACAACTTCAAAAGCTACAGCCAACATGATCTCAGTAAAGGTACAACAATGGTGCAAGTATGATGAATGATGCAACATGCAGCATCATGATAAATGTGATCATGAGCAGCATGATGGTGCTACACAGTAAGGTACAACAAATGGAAAATATGCAGCATGATGATAGGTGAAGGAGTCACCTTGAGAATCAGTTGAAGCAGAATGTCTTCAATTGATCTCATCGTTATGCGAAATGATCTATGCTAGATCTAGATAAGTCAAAGTGTTGACTTATGTACTCTTTCTCTCTCTTTCTCTGCTGAACTTTGAAGATAAAAGAAGATTTGATCAAAGGGTTTCCCCACACATTGTGTGGTTTGTCCCTGGCTCGCGCCATATCTTGTGTCCTCTTGTCTTGGCTTGTCTTCTGCGTTTTGTATTTATGTTCTATCTGCAGTTTATCGTAATGCTGATGTGATTGCTAACAGTGAAAATTTAAATAAATTGCTCTAGCATAGAACATACCTAAATTTAACAGTATCTTTTCTTCGCATATTCTGTGTTCTCGGTCTCTTTTCTTCGCATATTTTGTATTTGGGTATCATTTGCAGGTTAAGAGCATAACAATATTAGATAAAGAAATGATCTCCATTGTTCTAAATGCACTAATTGATGAACAAGGTAACCTCTTATCAAATACCTATGAGGACAAGAAAGCTATCCCATTTAACAACTTGTGGTCTCTATGCAAGATAGAAGAAGACAGGTTGAGGGCAAAAAGTGTTGAAGAATGAAATGAGATGATTCAAACATTTGCTGGAAAGAAAGGGAAATTTAGAAAATTTGGTCCTCAGAAAAGAAAGAAGAACATAGCTAAGATTCAAAGCTATGAATGTAAAGAATATGGGCATTACAGGAAAGATTGTCCCAAGTTAAAGAAGGGCAATAACAAGAGAGATAGAGAAGAAGCCCATATCACCGAAGAAGAGCAAGCTGAAAAGAAGAAGTCCAAGAAAGAGAAAGTAAGAGATCTCCACCATTGAGATGGTCTTCCTCACATAAGTTCTTTTCAAGTTCCTAAGTCTTTTGTTGTGTTATCACACTGTAATTTGAAAGTTGTAGGACAAATCACAAGAATGCAACATCAAACCAACTTCGGGATGGGAATCTAGCCCTTCCAATCCCAGAGAGGGCTCTCTCTGTAAAATTTATCTTTGTTGCTTGAAAATCTTAGACTCGTTGTGATTGTACTTGGGTTTTGGGCTTTGATTTGGGTTTTGGAAGATTGATTGTATTCAATTTAATTAGCATCTATTGGGCAATGGAGTCAAAAGGTAAACTGGATGGTTGCATCAATTTTTCACAGAGTGGACTCGGGGCAAGTTAGGAATATTTACTGGATCTTTCAGAATAATAAGTGGATGATGGCAGAACAATGAAAACCTCCAGCAAAACTAAAGAGCAATTAAGAATTCTTTAGTGTGGTATTCGGTCAATCAAGCAGAACGAAAGAGCGGTTAAGAATTCTTTAGTATGGCTTTCAGTAGAAAACATACAGATTGCAAAAGTAGCCAGAATAAGGTACTCAAAAGTAAATCCTATTCATCGCATTTTCTGTTTTGCAATTGGAATTTAGGTGATTACAGTGAAGAGATGACAGTGAAACACTTTAACATAAGAAAAACATCATCAGTGTTTAAGCCACAAGAATCCTATGAATGGTCTGCTTAGTATTGATGCTCCAGTGCTTTAAAAAAAAAACTTACAATGCTCCAACAGATCACTAATATTTCTGATCTCAAACAATCGACCTCTAATACTTCAAAAGCCGAAGTATTTATACAAAATTTACAAATTGTTTACAATAAATGTTGTCTCTAACAGACAGGACATTTTTAGACTATAGATGAACTAAAAAACTCTAATTGTTGCAGATTAATAGTTTTGGTGGAATGTGTTGTGCAAATGTTGTTGTTGTGGAAGTGGGAGCAGGTAAGACGTGGACCCAAATTTGTGGCTGTGCTGGCAGATGAACTAGCAAATGCAGATGTATCTCCCTTTTTCTTACTAATTCACTCAACTGCTTGTTGATCCTCTGACTTGATAATCTAAGACTTCCCTCACAGATGGTTGATCCTGTGACTGCCCTATTGTTTTATCATCCATTAGTGTCGCAAAATATTTTGGAAAATATATAATAGTATATATATTTGAATAATATTTCCAAAATATTTTAAATGAAATTTATAATTAAATTACTACAAAACCATGTGTTGTTTCCAATCCGTGGTTTTGTTTTCTCTTTCCATGAATTCAAAAAACCATGTGTAGTTTTGTTTCTATTACTCCTTCCTCTGTAAATTCATTTTATCTGTATGTAAATTCCTTTTACCCTTGTAAAATACCTGGATGGCTTTACAAAACCATATGTTGATTTGTATGGTTGGAAGAGTATTCTCACTTTATTCTTTGACTTTCACCTGCAACATGATTTTACACCAGTAAATTGATTTCACCATGCCTATAAATTGATTTCACCTTAATCTTCTATCGTGAAATGCATTTACATGAATGCTATCTTTGCTCTCATGTACATTAATTTCATGTGAAATTTTCCCTTTTATTTCCTCTCATAAATTCATGGCATCAGTGAATTTTATTTCATGTGTCGCTGTAAAACCATTTTACCTTTGAATCTCATTCCACAACCTTAGTCTCATATTGCCTGTAGCTATATAATTTTACCTCAAGTATGGTTTCACCCATAGCTCTGAAATATTATCGCATTCTCATATCTCTGTATTTCACTTGAAATTAATCCACCCTATGTTCCTGTAATATTTATAAGATTCAAAACCAAAACAGTTAATGGTTTATTGCACTACTTTAAAGTGGTAGGTGGTATTATTTTGGAGGACGTGGTACAACGTGGGGCTGCCATGTAGCAAAAAGGTGGGCTGGGAAAACCACTAATCTCGCGTGCTTTTTGAGTGTTAAGTGTTGGATGAGTTGAGCACGCGATATGGAATTTTAATCGTTCATTTATTTTTACGTATCTCGAGGCAAATAAAAAAGAAGGGGGTTTAATTCTTAGTGCGGAGTGGGCCATTGGTTGACTTTGCAAGGGGAAGAGGTAGTATAGGCTTGCGGGAAGAAATTAATATAAAGTCCAAAACTTTATATTAATAGGGTTTTGTGAAGTAAGGTGTAAAAAGAGGGATTCTATATATATATATATATATATATATATATATTATATATATATATATTTTACTTTATGGGATTTATCCCACATTCACAAGGGAACATTCTTCATGATGGTTTATATAAGTCCATAGTTACATTGTGTTTCGACAAAATAAACCCAAGGCTACCCACTTGTGCTTGGTATTAGGTGTGCTAAGCTTAGGTATTTTGAATGCAGGTCGCGTGCAGATGGAGCGGGAGCTAAGCTTTCGGGCTTACTTTTTATGCAAATTTCAATAAAATCCAAGGCTTTAAAACCAGAAGCTCTGCAAAATATAACCTTTTTGTCACACAAACCTATTCTTAACGATTTGAAAGCAGGTATTTGGCTTATGTTGGGTTAATATTCAGATGAATTAATAAGGAAAGTGGGTGATAAAGCAGGAAGCTGAGTAAAAGATAATGCAAAATGGAGAGGAAGTGAGGCGAGTCAGCAAGCCAAAAGCTTCATCATGAGCGCAACAAATAATATCTAAATCATCAGATTTCCTATAATTATAGGACCTTAACATGTTGTAAGATATGGCTATCATGATTCACTAAGTAAAATAATGGGATGCATCAAGGCATCATAGAAGCATTGAAAGCAAGAACTAGGGACATCATCATAAAGAAGCATGAAAGATGGTTAGAATCTATGGAAGTCGAGCATATAGCTCTTGGGAAACTCATTGAAAACACAAGTGGCAAGGTCATCCAGTACAATATTCATCATACATCTATCAAAAGGAAACATCTATTGATGGGGATACTTTAGATCCTCAAGATTCTATGATGGAATCTTCATTGAAAGGTTCACTGATCATGAGGGGAAGGAAGTGTTTCATCAAGAATTCCAAACTTGTGGAATTCATGGGGTGATGGTATGATGACATAAAAGTGAAGCAGATCAAAGGATTGAAGCTCTTTCAATCAAGGAAGTTGTTGCAAGAAGTTTGGATGACCCAAAGGAAAAATGAGAAAGGAAGGAAGAGATCGTGGAATATGCAACCATGGTAAAGGCAATCAACATCCGAAAGACCAAGAAGATTTGACTAGGATATCTCCATGGAAGATATGAAAGACTCTAATGGAGTCTGAAAAAGAAAGAGACCCTTGACAAAATATACCTTTGGGAGATGTGTCGATATGTATGCAGGATGTTGATGCAAACTAGAAGATGTCATGACAAAAGACCATCACAAAGGTAATGTTGATTTTAATGTTCTTCCCTTTATTTTTGAACAAATATCTAGATGGGTTTATGCAGGGCTGCTAAGGGAAGATCTACAGATGTCTTCCACCACCGATGCACATGTAGTAGGATGAAAGATCCTTAAGTAAACATGGCATGAAGAAAGCAACATGGCATGAAGGAAGGCCAGATATGGACTGATGGATCACTTTCTGATGATTACATGGTTGATTCATGGATGAAAGTGATGGATGGTCAGTGCCCTATGTAGAAGTCCCAAACATCAAGACTCCTAAATAACAAAAAGAAGTTCATGACAACGTGAGGAGTTTGGTTGTCCCATCATCTCCACCTGAGGAGCTAATGTAGGTCCTTAATTAAGAAGGAGCCTGGAAACAAGTTTCTTACTTGGAAGAAACTTGGAAAATTCCTAAGCCAAGAGGGAGCTTAGAATCTAGATACATTCCTTCCATAGGAATGAGTACATTCTTTTCTTGGAATAGATATGTCCTCCCTAATTAAGACAGAAAGATAGACACATCATTCTTGTCTTCACTTGGGAAGACAGAATGGAGGATTGGGTAATCATCTAGCATCTGATGCTCTTTAGGGATGAGATAGGGCATCCAAGATAAGAGTAGTTGTAGAGGGCCGATATTCTTTGAGGACTAGGAATCCAAGATAAGAATAGTCTTGGTGAAACACACCCTGAGAACCTGAGTGGGGTATGTTCCGAGACAATGATGAGGTTGTCTATACATCATTGGTCTCGCCAGCATTGAGCTCAAATCTCGTGGAGAGATAGAGTTGTTAGTCAAGGCCTTGCTATATCACAATGTTGGTTGATATAATGCTAAACAGATGGGTTACTAATCTGACTCTTCTTATGAGAAATTCTTCAGATTGAGAATGAACAAGTACCATTATGAATACCTCCCTAGTTAAGAGGAAGTGTTGAAAAGTTTAACTAGGTTCGGTCTTCATAATGACATGTGTAATTGTGATTTTATGTAATTGGTGAAAAGAAGAAAAATAAGATTATTGTTGTAATGCTTGTCTCATGGGTTTAATGATCAAGGAATTTTATTTTAGTGATGGCTCCCATGGTGAGCCTTTAGGATTAAGTCATCTAGTCATAAAAGTCAAATTGAGTCTATGTCATGTAAAAAGGGCCCTTTTGTTAGTTTTTGGTAGCATCGGAAGTGCTCTAGCCTTGAAAATTGGTGGAGAGGCTAAGCCACATGAGTTCTAAACAACCCAAAAACCATTTGGTGAAATTCCACCCAGATTGTATTTTATTAAAATAATTAATATTTTTAATGGAGTTCCTAAGTCTAAGCTTAGGGAGATTAAAATATTAATGGGTATTAATCAAAATATGGGTGAGAATGATCTAGGAGGCGGGTCAAGTCATGTTTTCATCTTAGCCATTGATTAGAGACTTAATCAAGGTCGTTGAAGACTCAACAGGAAAAGTATAAAATGGAGGCTTGTGGTTCATTTAGAAACACACACAAAAGAAGAGAATTGATCTAGAGTTTGATTTCTGGGCCTAGGAAGCTGAGAAATTCAAACTAGGTGATCATTCTGCAGCAAAGGGGCAGTGAGAATCCGGAAGGAGGACTTTCTGGAGAATATCTACAGAGACGCAGAGAGAGCTTGCAGAGAGGCAGCATAGTAGCTGCAGGAGCTGACGCTAGGCCAGTATAGGCCCACACAGTCCTGACGCAGAGCCAGAAGGGCAAGCGCAGAGCAGTAAAGTTTCCTGTCACGCAGAATCCAAAACTGTTGGAACAGCCGGAACTGTTGGGAACTGTCGGAACTACTAGAACTGTTGGGAACTGTCGAAACAGTCGGGAGAGCTAACGCAGAGGGCAGAGAAGGTGACGGAGGGCTAACGCAGAGCCAACGCAGAAATAGTTGGGCTTAGCCAGTGTTATGTCGGATCAGTCGGAATTTTGCCGCGTGAAGTGAGGCTCAGATTTTTTGCGAGTATTTTTCTCTGTAAAGGATTGCTAGATGAGCATCCTAGATTTGTATTCAGACATTTCTCCTGTATAATAATAAACCCTCAAAACTACTGCACTAGTTTTCCCGCATTGGGTTTTTCCGGGGACTATTGTGTCCAAAAATAAGTGTGTCCTATGTATCTTGTTCTTTGCTCTGCTTTATGTTTCATGAGATCAAATATTTAGTAAGTGTTGGTTGCAGAAGTAATTTGCTTCAACATTTAGAAGAATAAATTGGTTAATGTATATTAAAAATCAAGTAGGTGAAGTAGATTCAGATTCGCTGCAATAGGGGTTCCTTGAGGATTAGGAATTTTCACATGGTATCGAAGCATTGATTTTGAAATAGCAAGAGCAGATCCAGTGCTCCGCAGTGAGGCCGAAAGTTGCACTTGGCAGCAATTCAAATCCCCTTGAAGGGGCTGTGCAGTCCTTTTCGAGAAGCAGAGATTCTGAGGAAATCTCTCTCTGAGAGAGTCGACAGAGAGGTACAATTTCCAGCTTGTGAGTTTGCAAAGGCAGAGGGAGTGACCCAGAGCCTCAACGCAGTGCTTGGAGGGGTAGTTTCTGTCGGGGCAGAAATCCATCAAAAAAGAAGCGAAGACACATAGAAGGGGAATTTTCTCCTCTGAGAACTTTTTGCCAGAAAGTTCGAATTTCTAACTTATTGAGCAGCTAGGTTGTGCTAAGGAGTGACTAGAGGAGTCAGTTTGACAGTTGGGTGAGATGAAATCACATGGGCTTAGAGATCAGGACAAGTTGGAAGGAGCTTCCAACTATGTCATATGGAAGCCCAGAATCTTAGTTGTTCTGGAGGAATATGATCTCGAGGCCTACGTCAATAGTGTTGTGGTTGTTCCTGCTGACAACGATCAAAACAAGAAGTAAAAGGTCGAGCAGGGGAAGGCAAAGAGGCTCATTCTCAATGGAGTTCGAGATCATCTGATCACACACTTGCAAGGCAAGGATACAGCCCGAGAGATGTGGGAAGCCTTGTCTTCTCTGTATGAAGACTCTTCCGAAAGCGGAAGATGTATTTAGAGAAGAAGTTGCAGCGGACTTTGATGCAGAAAGGAGAAGGGGTGAACCTCTACCCTCAACGTCTTCAAGACACCAGAGACCAGCGTGCTGCAGTGGGGTCCACTCCTCAGCCAACAACAATGGTGAGGATAGCCCTAAATGGAGTCTTGAATGAATGGCAAGTTTTCATCCAAAGCATATTGCGCAAGGAAAAACTACCTTCATGGGAGGAGATGTGGGCGGCTCTTCAACAGGAAGAGTTAAGGAGGGACCTAGTGAAGGTCAACCTCAGTGGCAGCAATAGGAATGGTACAAAGACAAAGGAGGAGGAAAACTTAGCTCTAGCATCAAAGGGACAGCAGAAGCAGAAGCGGAATAAGGACATTTCAAACGTGAAATGTTTCAAATGGGGCAAGATGGGTCACTTTGCATCTCAGTGTCCTTTGAAGCAAAAGGATAAGGACGAGAAGCATGATCCAAAGGTTGCAGTCATAAAGATTGACGAGGATGAGTTTGCCATGAGTGCCCAAGCATCTCCAGGAGGGAGATGGGGCGATATTGAGCTGTAGGTGGGAGGACTACATAAGGGCAGGATCCTTGAAGAGTCCACCTCTTGGATCAATTCCTTGCTACGGGAGCCCAGGATTTAGCAGTAGCAAGATGGACTTAGTGTCAGATGATGCAGTGGATTGTTTGGAGGACAGATGTAGTAGCTTGGGACCAAAGACTGATCAACGCAGAGCAAGGTTGGCAGCAGTGTTGTTGCCACAATAGAGTAAGTAGCAATGCAGAAGATTCAAATGGTCAGAATCAGCAGCAGTCAGATTCCAACATTCATTGTATTATGTTGAACATAATTAAGTTTAGCTAATTTTGGATGTTTTCCAATTGCTTCTCTCAGCAACTGAATTGCAGTACGAATGCAGTGTTAGCAGTGCCAGTGCTAACAGCATAGCAGATGTAGCGTTTGAGAGGGAGTTGTAGTACAAATGCAGCAGTGGCAGTGTCATGGGTAGTAGTACAGTAGCAGCAACATCACAGTGTTGGTGGCAACAACAGTGCAGAAAGGAGGTGCTTCAGAAACAAAGCAGCATGCAGGTGGACATTGTTGCTAGAGCACTTTCCTCGCTAAGAGGGAGTGTTAGTTTTTGGTAGCATCAGAAGTGCTCTAGCCTTGAAAATTGGTGGAGAGGCTAAGCCACATGAGTTCTAAAGAACCCAGAAACCATTTGGTGAAATTCCACCCGGATTGTATTTTATTAAAATAATTAATATTTTTAACGGAGTTCCTAAGTCTAAACTTATGGAAATTAAAATATTAATGGGTATTAATCAAACTATCGCTGAGAATGATCTAGAATGCGCATCAAGTCATGTTTTCATCTTAGCCATTGATTAGAGACTTAATCTCAGTCGTTGAAGACTCAATAGGAAAAGTATAAAATGGAGGCTTGGGGATCATTTGGAAACATACACAAACGGAGAGAATTGATCTAGAGTTCAATTTCTGGAGCTAGGAAGCTGAAAAATCCAAACTAGGTGATCATTCTGCAGCAAAGGGGCAATGAGAATCCAGAAGGAGGACTTTCCGGAGAATACTGACAGAGAGGCAAAGAGAGGTTGCAGAGAGGCAGCAGAGTAGCCGAAAGAGCTGATGATGGGTTAGTATGGGCCCATGCAGTCTTGACGCAGGGCCAGACGGGCTAGCACAGAGCAGAAAAGTTGCTTGTTACGCAGAATCCAGAACTGTCAGAACAGCCGAAATTGTCGAGAACTGTCAGAAGAGCCGAAACTGTCGAGAATGGTCGAAACTATTGGAACTGCCGAGAACTGTCGGAACTGTCGGAATCTCTCAGAATAGACGAGAGAGCTAACGCACAGGGCAGAGAAGGTGATGCAAGGCTCACGCAGAGCTAGTGCAGAAATAGTCAAGGTTGGAATTTCTAAGTCTAACTATTAGAAACCCTTCATGTACTTTTCTTATTTATTTATGCCTACCTAAGTCACCGGATTCGTCCTAAACCCCCTGCGAATCCTGAATCTGGTGAATCCGACACGATTCGGTCCGGATTCGTGTCCAAATCACAGGACACGTCGTGTCCGAGGGCGTGTCGCGATTTTTAGGGGCGTGTCGCGATTTTAAGACACGTGTCCGGTTTCCAGGACTCGCTAAGCTCAGTGCGGGAAAGAAAAGGGTGTGTTTGCTCATTAATATTTTCATTTGGCAAGTGATTTGTGTTGTTGCAGCAAGGAGTAGAGCATTTTGGCAGCTTCATGATCAAGTTTAGGCCCTAGTATTGATATGCTATTCATGGTAATGTTAAATTCTTAAAGTAAAAGAACATTCTCCTTAATCTCATTTCAAATACTTTAAATTAAATTTTAACATTTACCATGAATGAAAGTCTGGATGTTTGAGAGTGGGTTCCAGCCTCATTGGATTTTCATATGGAGAAAGTAAGAATTTTAATTTCAATTCAAAATCTCAGCAAGACTTATCAAGTTTTCAGGATTTTAGGATTGGGGATGAAATATTTCCATTGAATGTTGTCATGTATTAGGGTAGGAACTCGGTATTAATCAAGAGCACCAAAAACCAAGAGCTTTCTGAATATTCGTCCTGCTCCCCGTTTTCCGCTCTTGCCCCGCTTTCGCTCCCGCTCCCAAGTAACTCTGTTCCTAATGATATGGGTCTGGACACCACTGTTGAGTTGGCATTGGCCAACATGGATCTCAATGATCCAATGCTAGAGCCTGTTAGATTTGATGACTTAGAGGGGTCAACCTCCACACCAATAGATGAGGCAACTATGGATACAGGGGAGGAGGAGGATGCAGAGGAGAGCAGTGGGGACCACGATGATGGGGACAGTGATGTTGATTCTGATGTTGATTGATGCCTTGAGGCTTGTATACCTGTAGTTGTTTTATATTTTCTATTTCTATTTGCCATTGGCATTGCACCAACACTACCTATGTAAAACATTTTGATTTGATGACTTAATGAGAAAACTACAGTTGTCAGTGTGTTTATCTTACTATCTTGTAGTTGTAAGTTGTCTTTCAGTTATGAATTATGAATCATGATTTAAATTTTTAATAGATTTATCATTTATGTGACCAGTACCACTGACATTTATTTCAATTTTGTATGTACTTTGCATGCTAATAGCTATAGATGAAGATCTATGTTTGAAATCAATAAATTTGTATCATTAATTAAAATTTGTGTAAGAAATATGATAATGTCTAATTTTTAATATATATATATATATATATATATATAAATATATATAATATATATATATTATATATAATATTTATAATAAAATAATATATAACGTGTCCTAACATGTCCTGTTCCGGGGGGTCAGCGTGTCCGAATCCGACACCACGAATCTCGAATCCTACGTGTCCCGAATCCCCGTGTCAGGTGACTTAGGTGACCAGTGTTGACTTTCTGGTTAGGGCATCTTGTTGACTGCTGTTTGACTGGACGGTTTTGACTGTGATTGGGCAAATAAATTTTGTATGATGTACTCTCTCTCTGCGGAACTTTTGAAGAATAATGAGAAGATTTGATCAAAGGGTTTTCCAACATTGGGTTTTTCCCCTAGCATCCGCCAAATATTGTCTCCTCTTGTCTTGGCTTGTCTTTTGCTTATTGTTTATGTTCTATCTGCATTTACTATCAATGTTAATGTGATTGCTAATCTGGAAATTGATATTGGGCTGATAAGAAAAATGAAGTAAATTGCTTTAAAGCATAGAACATACCATTGTTATCTAAAATTAGCAGATGTTTTTTTATACTATGATATTTTTGTAGTTCTTATTAATTAGTAAGAATTATTTAATGACCAAAGAATTGGATTACTTTATTAGTATTGATCTACATTAGTTCTCTACCCTATGTTACTATATTAGTACTAGTAATAAATATTATTAATATCAATGTGAATAATTAGTATTAATACATTCTACCTTATTATTTTTACACCGTTATCATTGATATTAATATTTAATTTTAATATTGATTTATTATTAATATTAATTTTAATATTCCTTAATATTCTGTATTAAGAATATTAACTTAATATATTTTAATATAAAAAGAAATTCATTGTAGTTTTGGTATTTTAATCTTTTAGATTCCTAATTTTTCAATACTATTAATATCAATTGTCGTCTATGTTTCCTTATTAGCACTAGTAATATTATTATATGAAGGATTATCTAACTTTATCCCTTCATTGACTAACGTTCACTTTCTAGTGCTCTTCACTTTTAACTAATGGTCATTTGACCCATAAAGTTTAGGGTTCTTCCCCTATTTATTCCCTGGGGTGATCAGATTTCATCATTCATTCGTCCTAAAGACGAACCACACTTGTTGGTTTAAAACATTGGCACACAAAATTTCAATGTGATGGATCCGGAAGAAGAAACTCAACTCAATTAAATCACAGAAGCCTCAATTCGGAAATCCCATTTGTTTAGAGGCTGAGCAATTCTTGCAAATGTGCTTTTGATAATGTTGAATAAGATTATGGCTAGTGCCTTCTAGGAGAAATTAAGCAAGGTGATTGGCTTCCATATCTCAGTTGTCATTTTTTGTTTCTTTTGAGATAAGTTTTATCGGCTCTGCATTAATTGGTTTTCCTTTGTTTTCTGTTTCCAAAGCATCTTGATACATCCTTTTATGATCTGTTCCCAAAACTTCCTGTTAATAGGCACACATATTTTCATGACTCATTTGCAGCATTTTTATTGAACATTTCTTAGTAGTTACTTTCCTTGTTAGCTGTGGCATATGTCCAAACAATTTAGTAATGCAATCCACATCACAACTTCGGTAATGATGCCAAATCTAGCGACGTGAAGACATGAGGATTTTCTTACTTCTGCTACTAGTGTTTCTGATTGAACTGGATTTTCCTGTTCACGACCTGTATTCACTTCAAAAATTTATTTGCTCGTTTTAAAGTTAAAAGTATATCCTATAGATTTCACAAGTTCAGAGTCGAGAGATTTTGTGCTTTGTCTTCATTTATTTTCTTTGTTCAGAACCAGACACACAGACCTCCATGTAATGTTGGGGCTGCGAGACCTGTAATGCACTGAGAGACCAAGCTATCATAGCTTTCCATGTCATGAATTGCAACCTTTATGGATGCCCATCAACTGCCCACAACATTCTGTCTGAGGTTGTGCCAAGCTGGTTTTTGTGTCTAGATCCTATTCTCTTCAGAAACAGAAACTTAGAAAAATAGGTAAAGATTTATGCAGCTTTATGACTTGCAACGTCTCTTTTATTTCTGTTTTGTTTTCCTTTACTTTTTCTCATCTCTTTTGGTGAGTGAATGGATAGGAGAGAGATATAAGAGAAGCATCCAAGTTTTGACCACTATCTGATGGCCCAGATGTTAGCTGCAATTCGAGATTCCTCCAGTTCGATAAATATGAGCAGTTTGAAGCAGCGCATAGACCGAAATATGATGGACCTTTATCCACCTGATTGTGTATACAAGGTTTGTATATTTTTATCTATATTTGTTGCTAGTTGAATTATCTCTAAAATGTAGTGTGGTCGTTTTCAGCTTTTGTATTTTATCGTACTTTTATTCATAACCTTTAATTGCTTCTCCCACTTTTTCTTTATATATTAAGATGGCCACCTTGGCAAAGCAATGTGTGGAAGAAGATCCCGTCTTGCGTCCAGACATGAAACAAGTTGTACTTACTCTCTCACAGATCCTGTTGTCTTCAGTAGAATGGGAAGCAGCTCTTGCTGGTAATAGTCAAGTTTTTAGTGGACTAATCCATGGGAGATGATTTTGCATATTGGTTGAATATCCAAACTGGAGTCCATCCTTGCATATATTTAGAAGCGTGGACTCTAGTTTGCACTTGTTTGTTATTGCATATATCATTTCTCCGTACTTCTCCCTGTAATGTACTAACATCCATTACAAATGAGGTTGTAAATTATTAAATTGTAATTTACGATTGGCTGTTAAGTAGTAAACCCATTAACTGGATTGGATCCTGGTCTCACAAAATAATTTGTAAGCAGCAATCCATTGGCATTACTTCCATGTTGTCTGCTTCTTAAGGCAATACCATAAAGGCCAGGTTTGATGGAGACGGTAGGACCATTTTTTGCTGAAAATACTGTTTGGAGTTGCATTTTCAAAATTTTGTATTGTAACTTGAACGTATCATTCTAGGAATTTCTTCAAGTGGAGAATTCAAAATCCTGTTGATTCTATTAAAACTCATATCATTGCAGTAAACCATGATAGGCAAAAAAGCCTGTCTCATATTATGTTGTGGATGAACCTGAAATCACATTCAAACTTCTGTTCTTGAGGAAAAGGACAAAAGTGTGCTATACCTGTAGCACGTGTGCTAGAGGCTGGAAATGTGCCCTACTCTATGAAATCTGACAGGCAGAGTGGAAGACATCTACCTGATAAGTTACAGAAAAGTTATCACAATCTGGATTTGCAGTTACGGACACATGTTTCTATTTAGAATGTCTGTATTTAAGGTGTTTATGTCAGTGCCATGCTTGCTGCATGGTGCATTTACTAACGGCTTTATTGGGCTACAGACATGGGCATGTAAAAAATGTGATGACAGGGAACTAGAATATTGTTAAGAATTTGGGCATGGATTGTAGGTTCTCGATGAGTTTAAAGTAACTTCACACCTTTTGAATTGCATTTTCAAGTTGGTATGTTGAATGGAGTGGATTTGGGACAAAGTTGTCTGATAAACCTTCATGATTATGGCATTTAGTATTATCATTTAGTTGTATTCTTTTCATGTTTTGAGTATAGGATGTGTTATAATTTTGATTTGGATGGAGGTAAAAGTCTGTGACATGTACGATGTCTCACTAGTAGCAAGTCATAATCATTAAGTGGGAGTTGTTTTAGCATCTAGGAATAAAGATCAAATAATTGTACACACAGATATAATGGTCACCCTGAAATAAAATCACATTTTCCCAGATTTCCCTATATTCTTATTTGTGTACATGTGTGAGAGGGGAATGTGATAAAGATATGTTGGACACCTAATCCGCTAAGGGTTTTGGGTGTGGAATGTGAGCAGCCAAAGGGAGTCCAAAAGACCTTGGAATAAGAAACCAACGGTCACAAGAATGTATTATAAATGCATATCATTGTGAATAGAAATGCAACTAACAAAATATCTTTCATAACTTTTGTATTATGTGTGTTTAACATGGTATCAGAGCGGGTGAATTCTGGAGCTGCTCGAATTTGAGCCACTGTTTTTTGTGGCCTTTGTCAGTCTTGCACCTCTGCCCTTTGTTAGAAACTGACGTTTTTTCTCATACCCAGGTCTGCAGGTCTTAATTTAGAATTTTTTTGTCCCATGTAACTCCTCTGTCTAATGATTGTCTCTCTGGCCATCTGCTCTGTTGATTCTATGCATCTGAAGTCTATTCTCGGTGCATTGTAACCAATACATTGGTCGTGAGCGTCACTACTATTCTCTGTGCTGTGAGTCATATCATTCAAACTCTGTTATGAATGCCAGTCGTGGAATACAAGTGTTCATTTTTGTGCATTTTGAAGTGTTGTACTAAATTGATATGTGTGTTCAACCTTTGCTATATGCGTGTTGAATACTTTCCAAGAAAACATACCAATGGCAGCTTGTCGATCTCTGTGTGCTAAGAGCTTGATGGGCTGATATGATGCACTGAATTGAGCCACTTATATGTCCATTGAATGCTGTGCTCCTTGGTGCCCTGAGGGATAGAGCGTTGACTCTGGCCATTCATTGGTGCGTTTGTGATGAACTGTGAACCATTGAGTTTGTGCTTAATGGTATGAACCCCTGGTATGTGTTGGTGTTTTCTTTTTTGTGCATTCGTTGGAATGTAGTCTCCCGTACTGTGCATTGAACTTGGTCTATTTTTGATGCGCTGAGTACATTCGAGTATACCCAAGATTGTGTTTTGAAGTTGGAACTTGTGTTGAAATGGTAATTTTTACTATGATGTATTGTTAAACATTGTGTGGTATTGTTCTCTCTCTTACATGTTCATAAAGCTAGATCGTGTATCATGTTGTCAGCCAGACTCTTGACATGGAATACTCTATAGGGAAATCTGTACCTAAGGAGCTGTTTTTTAATTTTCTCATACTTGTCAAGTGGGACTGACCAGAATGTAAAGGACCGCGAGAAATTGTTTACGGCATATAAGCTTTCTACTTGCAAGCTATCAGATCAGTCGGTATGCGGGCATACACCATTGTTGTTCTTTCAAAAATAAAAAGGCATATTATGTTGTTCCTCACAGTCGTCCCCTCCTCTGTATACTGTCCAATTTGGTCAGAGATATAGGGTCCCGCCTGCCTGCCTGCTGCTTTGTTGTGGAAATTTGGCAGTTGACCTCCGTCTCAACAAAATAATTTGTTGTATACTTTCCAGCGAGTTTGAAGGTTCTTTACTGCTGCTTCTTACGAGGGGTATCAAACATAAATTCGAAAGAGTCCTTGTGGAGCTTCATTTACAACTATCCATGCTTTACAACAACTTTGTCCTCAACAATCGAATCAAAAGGGTGCTGCAACAAATCAGACCATTTGACAACCACTGGAATCTCCATCTTCAGGGAATTGAGGTCATTGTTTTCCAATTGAGAAGCGATATTTTGATTAGGCTTCCCCTTTGGTGCTACTGCCATTATAACTTTTCAATTTCTTATTCAACTACAAGGTCTTCCATATTCTTGTTGTTCATTTGAATATGTTGTAGATTGGAGGTTGTTACAAGTCAAGTCAGAGATTTAATTTTGTGCAAAGTGTGCCAAAGCTCATAGGACTTAAGTTTGAGACCATGGAGAGGGGACTAATGGTATAAAATTCCTCAATTTTCCGGTTTTGGTTTTGGAAAAATCAGTGGGTCCTTTGTATACTTGTTGTAATGTCTTAGTTCCATTGCTACACCTCTTTCCCTACCAAACGATTTTAAGAACCACATTTCTTTGCTTCTATATTAAGTTCGTTGTGGGAAGCCTTTGCTCAAGGAGGGATTTATTTTTGGCTAACACAATTGCCAAATTTGATGAAGTATTAGAGTTAGTAAATACTTTGATACTCTCCACTGCTGAAGGTATAGTAAAAGTCAGTGAAGCCTCTCTTGCTACCGTTAGAATATGTCTACAGAATGCAGAGGGAAAATTTAATTTTCTGTAGCTCCAATCACAACTACGACAATCTGAGTTACAGTAGACAAGACATCATTCTTAACTTGTTTTTGTTCAGAACAATTCAGTGTTTGAGTTTAAGACAAACTCCCTTCAGCCGCCAAAAACTAATCAAATTAGTAAAGTTATGGTTGTTTCACATTCATTTCCCAATGCATAAGTAGATTTGTAGGCAGATGTAGAAATTCAGCATGCACTTCCCAAGTCCATCATTAGACCTTGGGAAGAGCTTATCAGCTACAAGCACAAAACTGGTCTTAGATATGACAAGGATGTGCCTTTTATATTCCAAACTATTCCAAGCCTATCAAGTTTTAGAGTGCTGGGTTTCTTCAGGATGGTTCATATTGACATGTTCTAGATCTTGCTCCTCTTCCACAAGTGGCTGTTAGATCCCAAAATTGTGACAAAGTTGGCTATGTGAATGATCATTGTTTTGATTTTCATCTATGTGAGCATTGTGGTCAACAAACTAATCAATCAAACAGAGGCTTTAGAAACAAGCCTCCTACAAGAACAAAGATTCACCTTGGATGGATCACTTCTTGGCAATGGGCTTCAAAAACCAAGAAGATATTTTGTTCATTTCACAGAATTTGTTCTCGAGTTTTGAAAGGTTTTGTAGTTGAGATTACTTCATCTTCTTACCTTGTATCTAACAATGGGGCAATTGATGATCATCTAAAAGCTTCAATGATAAATCGAGCGAAGCTGAGCCACAATATGGACCTGTTGCCTGAGCCTACAACCAATGACAACCATACCTAGATTCAGAGTTGTAGACAATGACACAAAAGCACCTAAGCATGCTTTTGGTTAGTGGTCTTCCTTAAACCACCAAAGGTTGAGACCTCCCTTTTAAGGTTGAGGTTCTCCCTTTTTCTGTAGGTTGATGTTGAATTTTCTAATTTTGACACGTCAGAAATTCCTATTGCATTATCTGGTTTATTTCACCTACTTGTTTATTCCTTAACAAGTTATTTATTCACATAAATACTGAAAATAAACACAAATGCAGCCTTAACTCATATACATATCAACGATTGAAATACTAGACAAACACATAAGGGGCACTGCTGCAAACCCCACTACACTGCTACAGACCTCTGCACTCTAGCATTGCCTTGTCGTTTCACCACATCTTGCTTCTACTGACATTCATTATCCTGCTACTGTCATTCGGGGCTCTTGTAGTTGGATATGATCCAAGAGTTTGGGTACCTCAAGGATCTTGCCCTTACATCTTTTGTAGTCCTTTTGTCTACAACTCGATGTCACCCCACCTCTTCTCTAGAGGTGCATGAGCACTCATGGCATAGTCGTCATTAGTCTCAACTTGTTTCTCCGCCTTAGTCGGAGCCGCCTTGGAGTTAGAAGGCTCTTCCTTATTCTTCTTCTTGGGACACTGGGTTGCATAATGATCCAACTCCCCACAATGGAAGCACTTCACCTTGGAGATGTTTTTTTCTTCCTCTTCCTTTGTTGTCCCGCAGATGCCAGAGCTGCATGCTCTTCCTCCTCTTTGTTGATTCGACCCCCTTTGCTGCTACTCACCACCTTGGTCAACCGTTTGATCTCTTCTTGGCGAAACAGTGACCGCATCTCTTCCCATCCTGGAAGATTAGCTTTGCCCAAAATGCTTTGGAAAAATGTCTCCCATTTGTCGGAGGCTGCATTCAGGGTAGTCCTCACCATCAACTCTTGATTTGGCGTGGCCACTATGGAAGTATGTTGGTCCTGAATCTCTTGCAATTTGAGGAGGTATAGATCTAACTGCTCCCCCTTGTTCATTTGATATGATCGCAATTGATTCTCTAATAGCATCTTCCAATGCACGAAAGTGCCCTGATACAATGTCGTCAAAGTATCCCACATCTCCTTTGCCATGTCCTTCTGGACAATACGAGGTACGACATGATCCTTGACCCCATAAGGATTATGCTCTTTGCCTTCACCATTGCATCCTCATAGTTCTCATTATCAACTGAGTCGACTGGGATTGCCACGGTTCTCAAGGCGAAGCCCTTGATGCGATGCCTATCCACCATTGATAGGATCCTGGCCTTCCTGATGACAAAGTTGGAAGCCACATCCAACTTGTTCTGATCCCTTTGTCTGGTCACTGCCATCTTCGCTCCTTCTGGACTCCCTTTGAGATTCGACTTCCTCCTAGAAATCTCCCTCTAAGTCTTGATTTCCCTGTTGGAAATCTTCCCGCCAATTGTTAATCCTCTCCTCTCCGATCCTCTTTGCAACTGCAACTCAAATTTAGATTTCTTGGCCAGAAATCTGTCAAGGCAGCGACTCCCTCTACCTTGGTTCTGTTCTGTTAGGTACTTTTCTGCTTTGACAACAACAACACCCCACCAACTTCCTAATGCAAAACCTGCCCACAACTCCCTATGCCCCAACAACTGAAGAAACTGATCCTTCCAACTCTGCGCAATCCCGACAAAGGTTGAATCACTCCTCTGGCCAACTACGTCAAGCCTACTTGACTGAGTAGGATGACGTGGCTCTTCATGAGCCTCTTTTGCCTCTATATGCCTTTATGCTGACCCTCTCTCTGGCTTGAAATGATGACACAGGCCCTCTGCGTCACTCCTCTACTGCTTTTTGCTTAGGAGTAGCTCTGTCTCTCGGGACAACTGTTACTATTGCAAATACTTCTGATTATGCTGGTGCCTTTAGTTCTCTTGTGATCTGCAACCTTTTGATACCATGTTGAAATTTCTAAGTCTAACACGTTAGAAATTCCTACTGCATTATCTGGTTTATTTCACGTACTTGTTTATTCGTTAACAAGTTATTTAGTCACATAAAGACTGAAAATAAACACAAATGCAACCTTAGCTGATATATAGATCAACAACTAAAATACTAGACAAACACACGAGGGACACCGTTATGTTTGGAAATCGTCCCCAGAAAACCCAATGCGGGAAAATCAGCGCAACAATTCTGAGGGTTTTATTATTATTCAGATTTCTTGAGTACAACTAAGGTGCCAAAGTGGCTCACACAACAGAGATTTTTACACGACAGTAATACCTCTTTTCGGAAGTAGATATTTGGCTTCTTAGCACTAGGCTGTCCCACGAAAATCCTTCCACCACGAAAATCCTTCCAACGCTTTTCCAAGGCTCTGCGTCAGCCTTGCTAGCCTCTGCATAGCTTTGGAATCCCCATGCATCAGCCTTCTGCCTCTCTGCATTAGCTCTCTGACCTTTTGCATCAGCCAGGAAGGCTCGTTAGATTTGGCTTGATCCATGTCATTTAGAATCTTGTCTCGCAATTTTATATTAATGCTTGTGAATATTTAAATTTTCCTAAGTTTAGACTTAGAAACTCATCAAGAATATTAATTATTTTAATATCTCTCTAACTGGGTGAAATTTCGCCAAACCATTTCTAGGTCTTGGAGATCTCATGTGCTTTAGCCTCTCCACCAATTTGCATGGCTAGAGCACATCCGATGCTACTACAAATCAACAATGAAGACCTCCATTTTCCGTATTAGTGGGCTCTAGAATTTTAAGAGAAACAAGCTAACTAATTATGGTAGGATTTCATCCTTGAATTTGAAGAAACCTTTGTTCCTATAGCTAGACTAGCAACAATAAGGAATTTTTTTACCTTTCCTGTGTTCTAAGTTTGTTGGATTAATTGTTACATATTAGGGAATCAATTTTATGGGTTAATTTTCATTCTAAGATTATGAAACTTATGTTGTATTGTGTTGTAATTTATGCCAACATCAAGCCGTGCATGCTCTTAATACTCATATAAGGAAGCTATGATTGGAAGCTCCAATGAACAAGAAGACTTGGAAGGATGAAAAGCTCATATGGCATGGTCATGCTACCCCAATTTTGATGAATATTTTGGATAAAAATATTAATGGCATTTCAAGTAAGACCATCATCAATTGATAGAGCTTGCCATGCTGATTCCAATTGTAGGGGCACACCACATAACTCACAGTTGAGGAGATGTGGTTGTTCAAAGTTGAAGCCTTGGAATTTGGTCAAAGAGCCCCAAACTATCATGCTAATGGCAACTGTATGTTTGGTTATGTGATGGCATTTATACTCAAAAAAATTGTTCTATTTTTGTTGTGATCTGTAGCCCTCCAAATTAGGGTATTCTAGCTCATTTCAAGTTATAAAGGTGGAATTATTTAATTGAATAGATCTGCTCCAAAGATTGACTAAAGTCGATTCCTTAAATGAAAATTTTATATCTTCAAGTTTGCACTGCAAAAATATTTATTTTCAAATTCAAATTATATTTTTGGTTAAGGTTGGCTCTCTGTTTTTATGGGCATGCTGAACCCCCCTATTGTGCACACTTGTGCTCTATAAATATGTGGCTTGACTACATTCAAACAAACAACAATACAAGTTTCATTTCCTGTGCTTACTCACTCTAAAATTTCGAAAGCCTGGGAAGAACATGAGATCATAAGAAGGCCAAAGTATGAGGTTCTATTGGGTTTACTGTTTTTGATATTTTTGTGGTGGCTTTTCATCATAGATCGGAGGGTTTCATTGGGAAATATTTTTTTGTGATAAAGTCGAGGGTTTTTTTAGGCAATAATTTTCCTGAGGCCTAAATTAGGTCTATTGTTGAGGCTTCTCTGTGGATATTCGTTTGACATCCTGATGCAGAGAATCATTTCTAAGGCACTTCACATTGGTTTGGAGGCACATCTTGGGTTAGTTCTTTGGCCAGCCTGAGGACTCCATCTAAGGGTTACTATTGAGATTGTTTCAACCTCCCTTATGGCATCCATTGGAGGTAAGTTTAGCTAAAAATTTCAAGACATATCCAAGGTTGATCTCATTGGTTTGAAGGGATGTTTATTCATTGGATAGAGGGCATATTCACACTAAGTTTGAGGACGAATCAAAGCTTGTCTACGAGCATTTTCAGTGATTGTTCGTATCCTTTTGAGGATTCTAGTCGTATGATTTGTGGTAAAAATTCCATAATTTCTGGAGTATTATCTCGGTCTTGCACTAGGGTTTCTTGAGGCCCGGCTTAGGTCTCTTTGTGATAGACTTCAGGTAGCATCGATACACTTTATCTTAAATCTTAACATGGAGAAAAATTGTGTATTTTCTCATACTTGTTTAAGACTTGATATGACACCTTTAAAGCAAAACCATATTCTCAAGTGTATTTTCTAAGGTAGTTTTGGAATTATCGCTGAGGTTTATTTGAATTTGTTACATCTCTAAGACCTGGTTTGAATTCTCGTTTGCACTATTTCAAGTATGATATCGAGTTATTATTGAATGAGGCGACTCTTCTTTTCTTGTGACAATTCTTGCAGAACAAAACCCACGGTGGAGGAATCTAGAGTGTGTCAAAAGCTTGCATCCTAGTTATTAAGGTTTTTTTTAGCTAAAATGTCACATCATCTTGTGAGAGCACATAATTATGATGGAGCAAAACTAAAGCACATATGGGCCCCACATAATTATGATGGAGCAAAACTAAAGCACATCTAGGCCTTTCTGAAAATCGCAAGAAGTCATCATTGAATCAAGGGTTGATTGGAGTCTAAGGGAACAATTGCTACATTGAAATCATGTTTTGTTTCTGAAAGGCTAATTGATTAATTTCAAAGCAGTTACACGAAGTTGAACAATTCAAGCATATCAAGAACATATTTGGCCCCTTTTGAAGACCTTGCTTCTATGGGAATTTCAAGTCCCAAATACAAAGTTGACATTGCTTCTATAGCAGTTTTCAGTACCCCTTTCAGTGATTGATTAGATTTGTACATGTCAGTGGTTAGTATTGTTCAAATGCCTGAAAATCCAATATCTTATGATTATAATTTATATTGCATGATATTGAGAGTTTATGAGCAGGCAATAGAGTAGTTGCAGTCAGGTGGCATATTGGTTCAGAGGGCTAAGGTAAGACTTTTATCATATATTTATCTTTGTCATCATTTTCCAAGATCTTTGTTAGAGAAATCGAACATAAAGTAGCGCAATTTTTATTACCATTCATAAGATCAAGTTTATATTCCAATTTTGGTCTTTGTAATTATTTTAAAGTTGTTGATTTGAGGGATCATAGGTTCTTTTGATGAGTTTAAAGTAACTTCAAACCTTTTGTATTGCATTTTCAAGTTAGCATGTTGAATGGATTGGAATTGGGACAAAGGTGTCTGATAAATCTTCATGATTATGGCATTCAGTATTATCATTTAGTTGTATGCTTGTCATGTTTTGAGGATAAGACGCGTTATCATTTTGATGTATGTACCATGTCTCATTAGCAGCAAGTCATAATTTTTAGGTGAGATTTGTTTTAACATCTAGGAATAAAGATCAAATAATTGTATAAACATATATAATGGTCACTCTGAAATAAAATCACATTTTCCCATTTTTCCCTATATTCTTATTCATGTACATGTGCGAGAGGGGAATGTGATAAAGATATGTTGGACAGCCAATCCGCTAAGGGTTTTGTGTGTGGACTGTGAATAGCCAAAGGGATTCCAAGAGACCTTGGATTTCGTAACCAACGGTCATAAGAATGTATTGTAAATGTATATCATTGTGAATAGAAATGCAACTAACAATTTATCTTTCATATCTTGTGTATTATGTGTGTTTAACATGGTGTAAGAGCTGACGAATTTTGGCCCTGCTCTAATTTGAGCCACTATTTTTTGTGGCCTTTGTCAATCTTGCACATCTTCCCTTTGTTAGAATCTGACATTTTTTCCTCATACCCAATTCTGCAGGTCTTAATTTAGAATTTTTATGTCCCTTGTAAATCCTCTGTCTAATTATTGTCTCTTTACATATCCGCTCTGCTGATTCTCTGCCTCTGAAGTCTATTCTCTGTGCATTGTAACCAATACATTAGTCGGGAGCATCACTACTATTCTTTGTGCTGTGAGTCATATCATTCAAACTCTATTATGAATGCTAATCTTGGAATACAAGCATTAATTTTTGTGCATTTTGAAGTCAGTGTGTTCATCTTCAGCCTTCTTCTAGCCACCATTTAATTGGAGTCCTGTAATCCTTATCTGTCTTGGATAGTCTGGTTTTAGAAATAGGTTTCAGAATAGAAGAATCATTGCAAGCCCTCATGGTTTATCCCTTCGACCATACTTTTAAGGTTTTCATCAATCTTTTGGATGCCCTGGGCACTAGTCTGTTGGAAATACTGAGAAGGGGGTGAATCAATATTTCTTTTCAATTGTTACTTTTATCAGTTAGATCACTTATATTTAGAACACAAAATGAACAATGATAAGAATAAATGCTTTTATGGTATCTTTAACATCTTCAACAAGTGTTTGATATAAATGCACAACATCTAAGGTTAGAGTTTCCTTTATCTTCAATTATATTAATTTCCATGGGGTTAATTTTATTAATAGCTTGACATCATATTGACTTAAGTGATTCTTGCATTTGCCATCATTAATGATAGATAGGGTTAGCTTCAACAACGCTGGACATGACATCATATTTACATCGTTGACAACCTTACCCAATAATCTACCCCTTTGTCATTGATGGCAATACTCTCCCCCTTTCAACATTCTCTCCCCCTTTGACATCAATGGCAAATGGGTGCTCATGTACTCCCTCTATCAAGTTGCTTCTTGACATGCTGCTTTATCATATTCTCTTCATCCATGATAGTTCTCCATGATGGATACGTTGCTCCCCTTGTGAAGATGCTCTTATTTTTGGCAATGTGGTCCATAATAGATGTGTTTGCATTTCTTTATGTGATGAACTAACTACCGCTATCTACACGACCTCCTCTAGCTCATGAAAGATTACCTGCTTAGTGATCGAGTGGAGGAGATCTTCAATAGTTGTTCATGGATGAATAAGGGATGATGTTCTTTAATGGAAAGTTTTCGAGAGATGATCTTGTTAACACCTAGGTTGTTCCCTTTGACTCCAAGGGAATACGACTGGGGTAACCACTAACCAATCTTTGGATTACAGCTTCTAGCCCAACTGTAATCAGAGAGGGCTCTCTCTTTAAGGTTTGTCTCTGTTCTGTGGAGATTTTAGGCTAGTTATGAAGTAAGGGTTTTGGTTTATGTTTTGGTTGAAAGGATGTCTTTCTGTACCTAAAGTGGAAATCTGCAGATAATGTTAGTCCATTGGGCAATGGAGTCTGTGGCTACTGGTTTTTTGAAATCTTGAGTTGAGCAGCTGAATTTACAGGCCCATTTGAATACTTTATAAAACAAACTTGAAATTATGATGGTGAAATGTAAATAACCAGTGAAAAGCAATTAAGAATTTTCCACTAAGCTGGGGTGTGGGAAAGAGATATATTCCTCAAGAGCAAACTTGAATTCCTGAAACAATAATCACTGTGAAAGATATAGTGTGAAAGGGCAAAAATTAAGAATTACACCTTTATTACTATAACTGAATAAAACATTTATAATAGCTTAGATTGAGTTCTGGGTAATCCGTGATTAAATCCTGGAACTATTCTTTTTCCTTGCCACTAACTGTAAAGCACAGAAGCATGAAAGAGATATGAAAAGATAACAAAACACATAACGAAGAGTTTTATGGAAAACTTATTGTGCCATGAAGTACGCAAGAATCCTGTAACATTCAGTTAAACACCACAATGCATCAAACAACACAGAGATTTGGAAATTCCATCGGCTTTTGTATTACTTCTCTGAGAATTTACAGCAAAAGAACTCTAGAAGAGAAATCAACAACAACCCCTGTAAACTCATGCGAGGGGGAATATATACAAATGTTTCAAAAAATATCTCAGGCATTGAGTCATCTGAGAAATAAATATCTTCACCAACTCGTACAGGAAATAGCTGATAAGAAGTCATTGCAGCTTTCAATACAACATGAATGCTCTTTAATTCTGTCAGAAGACTTTTTGACCTTTGGAGGTCATTGAGTCGGTTGAACGCTTTGTTGTAAATGATGAATGACGTGTCTTTGCAGCTCTGCCCTGCTGTAGCTTTTCGGCCCTGTCACCTGTGATTATCAGTGCTGCTGTGGTGGCCGAATAGTTTCGCTGAGTTGGGTCAGCCTCTTTTTCTCCATACATGCTGATATATCAAATTTTTCCTGTGCATGACAACTTACATATTTCAATGGAAAAAACTTGATTACAGGCTCTGGTTTGACAGTATTAATTGTATCAATCCAGTCCAGACTTTCTGTGTGGGCAATTGATGTCTTAAAATTGCCTCTATAGTCTCATCCGCCTTTGTATATTTATAGAAATTCGGAGGCACATCAAACAAGTGATTGATTTCATTCATGATAAAAAATAAGTTCTCTACCCTATTGTAGAGATTTTGTCCTGATGCTGGCCCTGATTCTCCTGAAGTGTTGGGCTTTTCTGCAATCTGATTTGTAGCAAAGGTGTTGACCATCTTGGCATAATTTTCATGGGAAAGTAGTCTTCCTGCGCTGCTCATTAAGTTAGGAAGACCTCTGTTCTGCAATGCTACAAATTTGTCCATGAATTTATTAATCTCTGTCTGCATATCCTGGCTTCTTCTCTCTAATGTCTGTACCAGGGTTCTTAGTGTCAGGACCCTTTTGACTATCGAAATGGTCTCAGTCCTGTTGGTAATTCCCATTGTGGCCAGCTGAGAACTTGTTCTTTGATTAAGCACATTGATCATTCTGTTGGCAGCCTCAGGCATATTGCCTAGAGATGCCCTTTCTCTTTGGATTTCCCTATGTGCTTTTCCAATGAGCTCCATCTCCTCATGAATAGTCTCAGTATATTTCCACTGGTCAGTGATGGATTGGCCAATATTGGCCCATAAGACTGTCTTGAGCTCAGTTGTTACTTTATCAAGTGTGAGCTCTTTCTCCAGCTCATTTATCCTCCTTTTGAGAGCCTTTATCTCTCTTTCTTTCTCAACTACATTCTTCTTGGATTTATCATATCTTTCATTGAGCTTAGCCAAAGTCTCTTTGGCTTGATTCAGCTCTGTCATTTGGGCCTCCAAGACCTGAATTTCATTCTTGAGTTTCTGCATATCAAGACTTTGAGCCTGCTCTGTTGTTGGCGCTGAGGTAGAGGGTGTTGTTTGCTCTGTCTGTTGAATGGGAGGGGCAGTGGTTTGAGGAGCTTCTTCCAGATTGATTATTTCTAGAGGGGGCTGAGAAATTTGGCCTGCCTCTTTCTGTTGCAATGCTGCCTGCAGTGCAGCCTCTGATTCTCCCAACTTTTCTTATGTTAGGATCATTTGTTTATATAGTGACACCAGCATAGTTGTTGCATCCTTGTCATGTCTCAGCTGGGCAACTTCTTCAGTTTGGGGATGAAGATTTGCTGGGATCTTGATCATCTTCCTTAATGATGCCATATCTGCATCCCTTAGTTTCAACAGTTCCTGCACAGCTTTGACATCCTTGGGATCATGCCCAAGCTCTATTATGATGTCCTCCAAAGCTTTGATTCTATTGTCCTTTGCTTGAGAGGATGCTCTCTCCAACTCAAGTTGGGCAGTTGTATTAATTAGGCTATTTTCTAGCCTTTAATTCACCAATGTTTTATCTACCAAGGAGGCATATACCATCTCACCCGTTTGCTTATGTAATTCTATATGATCCATCGGGTGGATGTCCTTGGCAAGGACCTCAAGGTTGGTCCTAATGTAGTCTGCAGCTGACTGTGGCTGCATCACGGCTGGCATGAAGTGGTTCATAATCATCTTGCCCTCCTGGACATCATAGGCAGACATAAGTCTTTGCTGGTTGGTAGGATCCATTTTCAACAAATGATTATATAATTGTATCCTTATGGGCTCATTCCTCTTCTTTATGTCCATGAACTGCTGCTTGATGCTCAGTTCGCCTCCTCTTTGTTGGCTTGAGGAGCTAACTTCTCCTCCTGCTGTCCTCTCTTGTTCCTGCTGGAAGGAACTTGCAGAGGCCTCCATGCTAGGTGGGTCCATGCCCAAATATTGCTGTATTGGTATTTCTTCCTCTAAAAAAGGATTCAATCTTTTCCTCTTTTCCCCTTGAGTTGTTGATGTTGTGAGGGGAGTCTCTCTATCCCTTTTCCTTATTATTTCCTCCTTTTGTGGGGTTTGAAGGACTGAAGCTTCAGCTCTTGTTTCTTGCCTAGGAGGCACAATTTGTGGTGGTTTCTGCTCAGTGACCATTGGGGCCTCTGCTGTTTTCTCTTCTTGCACTGGTTGTTCCTTTTCTGGCTGTTGTACCTGTTGTTGTTGCTATGCTCCCTGTTGTTGTAACTATTCCTGAAGTGGCGGCTCTAGCTCCATTTCTTTCTCCTTGCCTTTGCTAGAGGTTTGATCTGTAGCTTTGACTGCCTTCTGATGTGTTGTGGAGGATGAGGCAGCTGCTCCCACTTGAGTGTTTTTAAGAGCAAATACATGTGCAGGAAGTTCTAATTCAGCCATCTTTAGGAGATTTCTTCATGCTCTTCCATTTAACTCTTCTTGTGTGACAGGTTCCTCTAAGGTGCCTCTCTTCCATTTTGTTTGATTTGCATATTTTTCTATGTGAGGCAACCTCACATGGTCATAACTGGATAGCCTATACTTGACCCTTCTTAAGGTTATGAAGTGATTGGGGTCATAAGGTTTCCAGAGGAAACTGGTCTTTAGGCCAAGGCCTTCTAGCATTCTGTCTGCCTCTTGCCAGCCTTCCTCCCTCTTGTTATAAACAAAGTGGCCCAATTGGTTTTTTACCTTCAGCTGTGCTTTTTTGCCTTTGCCTAAAAAATTCTTCACATCAGCATTCCCAAACTGCCTGAAGTATTCAAGGGCAAACAATCTCATAGGCACATATTTGGGCAGTCTGTATGGGGGTAACTCACAACCGTATATTCTAATAACGGTGTGATTTTGGTAAAAATACCAATCCCCAATGCTGTATACCTTAGACAACTGAAGGATCCTCTGCATCTCATCGGTTAGTCTTGGAGGAGGTGAGCTCATGAACAGAGACATGGCTGGGTGGATAAAAAGGTATATAAACTCACAGTAAGTGTATGGAGAATAGGCTGTGCAGTGAAAAGATGAGGTCCAATACACTACTGACCTTGGATTTCCTTGTGCATCCACTCTTTTCATAGCAAAAGAAAAGTTCTCATGTTGATAGTATAAAATCAAGTGGTAAACGTAGGAGGAGTATCTGAACACCCTTTCCCTTGATAGGTTCATCAATTGCTCATGCATTTTGTCTGATATATAGGTGGCATAGTCATAGCAGATTGGAGTTTTGCCAAGGGAAAACATGAGCATCATCACCAGCATAGTTTCATCAACATACTCAATTGAGTTAAACCCAGAATGGGATTGATCATATCTACAAGGTCCCTGCCCAATTGGTTGAGGTAAACATGAGAAATGGGAGGGTACTCCACAGTATCAGAATCAATATATAGTTGGTTCAGCTTGGTGATCTGAGCATCTGTCATCTTAGCTCCTTGCTTTATCAGATCAATCAAAAATAAAGGAACCAATTTCTTCTCAGTTTTGAATTGCAACATCTCTCTGATGGCCTCAGGGGTAATATAGAAAACAACTGAGCCTGAAGGGTCAAGCACAACCCTCTGAGTGGCATCATAACCATCAGCACACAGGGGAATCAGGTCAGGAAATGGATTGACCTGAGGAAGCTTGAAGATTAGGAGGAAGGAATCCCAAATGCCCAATACATCTGTTCCAGTCTCATGTTTAACCTTTAATTCATTTAACAGGTGGATGTGGAACTTGCTGTGCATTAGAAATTCCTCTGAGATTTGATAATCCAAATCTGCTAATGCCTGCCACTCCAATTCTCTCTGAGGGGCATTTAAAGGGGCAACATTGAGGGCCACAGGTGCTACTGGTGTATCCATAGTTACTTTAAAACTCTGCTGATATGTAAATTAGTGTTACTGTGCAGAGTAACAGAAAAGAGGTTTCTTGAAAGAGAGGTGATTTATTGAGAAACAAAGGACAAAAGGGTCAATTGCAACAATTGAAATACTGCACAAAGCACTAAAAGGGCAAATACCTGTCCTTAACAGACTCTTTCACAGTAATTAGGTGTAGCTCGGGTTCCCTGTTCACGATTGCGCAAACAGAATGCAGCTTTTGCGAAAGATTTGGTAAACAAGGCTTAGCCGGTGAATTTCGACCTTATAACTGCAAATGGGAACTAGGCACAGGGGATTCGCCGGTCAATTATATGTTTTTCTGTGCTTTAAGTTAATTTAGGCGATTTACAGACAAAACCAGACACAGAGAGGATTCACAGGGATAAATACCTGGTACACTGACAGTCCCGGTCACAAATGCAGGTGGATTGGCGCGCCGATGGCCTCCAGGTCGAATTCAGCAGGTTGGCGTGAGCTTGGACGTAAAATGCATGCAGAAGACAAAATAGACGTTTTTGCAAAAAGTGCAAAAAACACGAAAATTTGGCCAAAATATGGATTTTTGGAACAATGGCACTTTTTTTTGGATGACGTCAGCATGACGTCATCAGGTAACGTGGTGGCTTAAGAATGGTCCACGGGGACGGTGAGGTGGCGGACAGGTGGAGCAATGGCAGACGAGGGCGCGGACGCGGCGATGACGTAGCAGTGATGCTGGCAGTGACGTTGGCAAGGCGGAAACCGGAAACCGTAGGCAGTATGATATCGCACCGCCTTCCATACGGAAGCGGAGTTGTCAGAGGGGGCTCCGATACGCTGTGGGGGCGACGAGTGGCAGAGGCCTGACGTCACCCTCTGACAAATATCGGAAGCTATTTACGGACGTCGAGGCCAGTCCGATATCCATGTGAGCCGTTGGATGAAAGGCGCCCGATCGGACGGTCGACGGGTCAATAACCTGTCCGGACGATACAGCGTCGGGCGGGCAATAAAATATGTATTTTTCATGAAATTCGTGCCCGGCGGGACCTTTAGAATATCGACGAATTTGCATGGTTTTCCAATGTTTTCTTTATAAAATTACGCATCGCCTCAGGACTTAGGATAAGTTGGAAAAGTGGGGTTTTTGTGTATTTTTTCCTTTTGAGCGGGTTAGGGGTGAAAATGGGTTTTTTACAAGGTTTTTTGAGTAAATGAAGGGTTGAATGGGTAAATGAATTCTGAAGGAGGAAAAGAGGTAAGGCTTGGGTTCTTAAACTGACCAGATGTCCATTTAATTCCATAGTAGTGAACATATGGCTATAATGCCAAGGGGGGGGATATTTATAAAATGTTTGGGGTTTATACACCATGGTGTTATAATAGTAGGGAAAGGGTGACATAGGGAGTTTAGATAATAGAAGTTAGGGGTTAATATGGAGGGAAAAGGTGAATGAGGAGTGATATCACTAAGTTTGTTTGAAAACCACTTAGCTTAGGGAGTAGATCAAAATGAAAAGAATTTTACACAAGAAATGTGGCTCTTAAAGGAAACCAGAACCAACATAAAACCTTGAATTCTTTCACAAACACAACTAGTGTAGGGATGTTAGTAATGACTGTAAAACAAGGAAAAAGGAAGTTAGACATGCTCCATTGTGTTGCTTTCCTTATATTGACCAACAAGATTCAGTTTGAAAGAAATACCACTTCTGCAACCCCATCTACCTACCCATCTACTTGCCTAACATTTTTTGTTTCTTCTTGGAGGGTGCACTTGGACTTGCAAACCCTTATGTGCCTTTTCTTTTCCATTGGCTTTATCTTTTGATTGCCTATTTAACACTACCCTTATTGCTTCCAAGGCCCCATATTAAGCAGTTGGGAACCTTAGTTTCTCTGCTTAACTATTGGTCTGCCAAGATTAAACAGTTTGGACAAACTTCTTTCTCTATTCTACAACAGAAAATTGAAACATGGCATGATCCAGATTAGACTGTTGGACCATCCATCAAAATTTAGTAAACATGAAGCTATGTACACACCTTGTCTTCTCTTGGAAATATGGGATCTTTGTGTCAGCAAAGCAGAGCATATTTGGCATTTGAATTTGCCAATCATGAAATATGAAACCTATTGGTATAGGTATCCAACAGATCTATCAAATAATGAATGTCAATGTTGCTCATCAAGGATTTCATATCGCCCATTCATAGATAGCTTCTGCAAGAATGCCTAATCATCATAAGCTCCCCCCTAACTGTATGCATGGTCTTCTTTTTTGGCAGAGTCTCCCCATCAAATACTTGGAATATCGAGGATGACATCATCAAGTCAACAACATATGTTGTTGGCTGGAGAGTTCAAGCTACTTCCAGATTGTATTTACTTCCTTCTCCATGCTTGTGTAACCTTTTTCTCTGGTGTGGTTCTTGCTTGTGTAGGGGCCGAAGTCAAGTTACAATCATGTGCCATATGTCGAATGTTATGACACTTGAAGCATTCTATATTGTTCATGTATAAAAATTCATGATTTCTTCTTGCAAAATTGCTTCTCGGAGATTGGTAGGGACCATTATAATTATCTGTGATATGCCCTACAATCTTTTGCCATGTGCCCAACTTTTGTACATGAATAACAGTAACCGAGAAATATACTTTGGTCCTTGGGAGAAGAAGGTTTCCTTGATGTACTTTTGAAGTCTTTTTGCCTTGGGATCCTTTGATGATAGCCATTGCTTCTTGCATCCTTGACACCATCTGCATTTCTTCTTTGAGGAGGGTTTCTTCCATAGTTGTCTTTGACTCTTCTCCTTGCCTTTGCTAGAACTGGGAGCATCAACATTTCTTCTAGGCTTCCTCACATCCTTGTTGTTTGAAACATTAGGATTTGCATCATTCTTGCTTGAGGATTCCCCTGCATAGCCAAGACCTGATTTATCGAGGGGATACCATTGATGACCTAGGATGTCATCTAGGGTTTGAGAACTTTCCAAGTTCTTATTGAACAAGTCAACTTCGTTTTTAAGAAAGACAATTTCTTCCTTCATTTTCTTGCATTCTTCACACCTCTTTGATAAAATGATCTCCATTTCTTCCTTCATCTTGGCTGCTTCACATGATTGGGCCTTAAGAGAAGTGATTTTCAATCTTAACTTGGTGATGTCATCATCCTTTTCTTTTAGTTGGCATATCATGGTGTTTCTCTCCTTTTCTGCTTCATCAACTTGTCCTTCTATGAATGTTAAAGCTTCCATCACCTTCTCAACTCCTTGTGCTTGTTTCCTTGCTTCTTCTAGTTGAGATTTAAGGGAGGAGACCTCTTCCTTGTATTGACCAATCTTTGCTTCAAGTTTGTTCAAGCTTTTGTGCCTTTGTTCAAGGTGGCTTGACAATGCATCTTCCTATATCTTTGCCTTATCCAATCGATTTGTCATGGATATGATTTCTTCATGATGTTGTCTCTTGTTTTGATGAAATTCCTCCTTGAGCTTGGCAAGCTCTTCATCTCTTTCTTGTACTTGAAGCTTGACAAGGTCAACTTCCTTCCTTGTTTTGTCTTGATTAGCAACTTGCGCTTTCTTTTGAAGTTCCTCATTTTCCTTTTTCAAATTGTTAATGTCTTCCATGGTAGCCATAAGTTTAGTGAGATCTTCTTCAAAATCTTTTTCATTCTCTTCATCTTCTAGGTCTTCTTTAGCCTTGATGTTATCATTCTTATTTTTAGCTTCCTTGAAGGGTTCTGGATTACCTTCTTGTTTTCCATCATTTTCTTGACTAGAGATCATTGTCAACAATCCTTTTGAGTGAAGATCATGAAGTTTATCCCATATGCCTTTTGCTGACGAACACTTTTCAAAATTGGCCTTCATAGAATCAGGTAACCCATTCAAGATTGCTTTCATTTCTCTTGTATTATGTTGGATTCTCCGTCCATCATGCTATCGACAATGACCGATTTGCAGACTTCAATGCCTTGAGTCTTTAAGAAATTGCTCATTCTTTCTTCCCATATATCAAAGTTTCCGTTGAACAATGGAGCCTTCACAAATTGATTGACTTCAATTTCGGTGGTTGAGGGAGACACATCTTTAGGAGGATTTGAGACTTTATTCCTTGGCTTCGCCATTTGTGTTCTAATGATCAACCTTCAAGCTATTAGGCTTTGAGTGAAGGTACTGGCTTCAATACCAATTGTTGGAAACACTGAGAGGGGGGTGAATCCATATTTCTTTTCAATTGTTACTTTTACTAGTTAGATCAATTATATTTAGAACACAAAACGAACATTCATAAGGATAATTGCTTTTATGGTATCTTTAACATCTTCAACAAGTGTTTGACATAAATGCACAGCATCTAAGGTTATGGTTTCTTTTATCTTCAAGTATATTAATTTCCTTGGGGTTAACTTCATTAATGTCTTGAAATCATATTGACTTAAGTGATTCTAGAATTTGTCATCATCAATGACACATAGGGTTAGCTTCCACAATGCTGGACATGACATCATATTGACATCAATGACAACCTTATCCAAGAATAGGGTATTTCTAAAAATAGGGTGAATCAATATTTCTTTGGAGGTGGTTCTTCCAAATTCAAGGTTGGTGCCTTGGAGAAGATAAGGTTGAAGCCCTAGAGGTCGGAGCCTCATTAATGTCCAAGTAGGTGCTTGGCACATTCCAGGTTGGAGCTTGGGTATCTTCATCTAGGGTTGGAACCGTACCTATATTGTAGTTGATTCATTATAGAGATTATATTAATAAAATCATTTATTTCTATTGTTCATTTTGTGTTCTAAATATAAGTGATCCAACTGGTAAAAGTAACAACTGAAAAGAAATACTAATTCACCCCCTCGTCAATATTTTCTGCATGGTTCCCCCATAGCTAGGAACTGTCTCCAGGGTTACAATAGGTTCTATGTGTAGCAACAATAAATAAATGGGATATACTTGAAAAAAATTAGGGGTGCCTTGACTAGGGACCATGAGAGCCTTGCTTGCCTTGACTAGGGTTAGTAATGTTGATCTAAAGATGATCTGAGGTTGTCACTGATGTCAACCGAAGCAGTACCAAGGGCTACCTTGATCTTGCAAGGGAATTTTGATAGATTTGGATCACCAACGGACGCGGCCCTCAAATAGCTTTGATACCATGTAGGAATTTACAGGGTAAGTTCCTTAGGCAGAACACCAAAGGACACCACTCAGAAACAGATCACAGATCATTACACTAGTATTTTTGACGTGGTTAAAACCCTCAAAGAGGGAAACAATCCACGACCTGAGCCAACGCAGCCACTTCAGGCAATTTATTAATAAAAGAATGAAATTTTACATAAGCTTCTCTAATGAACAGTTAACCTACAAATGACCCTCCATGCTCTTTAAATAAAGATAATGGACCAATCAGGTGTCAAGCCACGGATCAAGTGTCGGTAATACAGAGGAGAGAATGAATCGTCGGATCACTACATATCGTGACCGTCGGATTGTAAGTTGCAAAATTACATAGTAAAGAAACACACTTTACCTAACTCTACACTAGACCAAGTTATACTTAACTATTTCCTGTGTCGGAATATCCTAACAGAATTTTAATGAAAGAAGCTATATAAAGAAGTCATAGCAAGTCATAGGAAATCAGTTAAGAATATAAGCTTATTGTATGGGCAAGTAGTCTGAGGTAGAAAATTCTATTTGTCGTACTTAATTGAAGGGGAAGGCTCCTACAGTTGTGTATGCAGAGACCTTGGTAAGTCTACAAGCTGAGTGCGTGGGCCCTTACAGCTATGTCCGCAGGGAGGAAGAGTCTGTAATAGAAAGATTATATCTAATAAAGACTATTTTGGAGCAACAATTGTGTATATGTGCCTTTATATTTACTTATGCAATTTATGTGTATTCACTTTGTTTTCTGCATTTATCTGAAGAAACAGTGAAGTGATGAGCGAAAGTGGCAGATATACATGTTTACTTGCTATTATGAATGTTTAAAGTATTCCTTGAAGGGTTATATTATGTTTTCTGTAAATTACTGTGATTTTTGCATTTTAAGGGTTAAGGTTCGCGAAGGTCGGGATAAAGCCCTGGAAGCAATAGAAACCCATCACACAGATATCTAGATGCAAAAACATGGTTTTGTCATCCCCCATTGTTGCTTGCGGTGAGAGTGCAACCTACGCTACGTGGGTTGTTGCCGAAAGGGTCAGTAGTTTAGGGATTCGTTGGTTGGCGTAGCTAACTCTGAACTTGGGTCAGGACCCCTCAAGACAACAAATGATTTCGTATTTAGGACCAAGATCTGTATGAGGAATGTGTGATGTCGAATAAATGGTTCCCAACTAAGAAAAAAATCGAGAAGTCGATAGATCAGAAGCTGCACAAATTTGTAGCCTAGGAAAATAGGAATCTGCACCTGTTAAAGGAGGAATGGTTGAATAGATACCTATATACAGACAAGCACATAATTTTCCTCTACTCTTTTCCATGCCAATTACACCAATGATTTTCTAAATTGGCAGACAGTCAAGGTACGTGGAAGTTAGACAACCCTATTGTGTGGACTCCAGAGTTGGTAAGGCATCTGGAAGCTTCAAAAAAAAAAATATTGCAGGGGTTGTCAACTACTGGATGAAGACCTGGATTAAAATGCTATTGTGCAAGAAAATGGTTATGCCATTACATTAATGTTTAGAAGAGATTTGACGAGAGGTACACAAAATGGAAAAACGTTCAAAGGAAATGTAGATTCAGGTGTTGAGTATTGTCCTATGTTGGGATAATCTGATAGTGACGAAGAAATTAGTGTTTTGAGGACACATCTAGGGACACTACAGATGGTAAAGAATGCTATTGTGGGGATACCAAATCCATCCAATCCGCCTCCACCGTCACCTCCATCTGACACACATACACCAACACCTCCACCTCCATTATTCAATATGGACAACGCTATCAAGATGCCCATATTCAAAGGGGTGGGGACAGAAGACCCTGAACAATTTTGGTTTGTCACAAATGTTGTGTGAAAGTCATAGCAAGTTACAGATGATGATTTGAACAAATCCTAGCTGGTTACAACACTGCAGGATATAGTGCTAAGATGGTATATTAAGTATTATTCGGCTCGTCCAAATGTAACACTAAAGGAAACAAAGAAAGCACTCAATAATGAATTCAAGAAGCCTAAGTCGCAACCCCAGTCAGTGGCAGAGGTCAAAGAGACCTAGCAGAAGGTAAATGAGTCTGCATGGGACTTTGATCAAAGACTGAAGTGTTTGCTCAAGTAGGCTAATATGCAGATAATGGATGATAAACATAGGGATTGGTACATTTCTTCGTTGCTACCCCATCTGAGGTTGTCATTGTCACAACAGAAAATTGGCATGCAGGCTAAAGCATTAGAGATTGCTACAAGATTGGAAGCTTCACCCATTCAGGATATGAATTTGGGGGTGCAACAGAATCATTCACAGTTGGCTAGCTTACATATGGAGTTGCAAAGCCTCAAAAAGGGAAGGAATTCCAGACTGAGGTTTGCACATGTTGGTCACTTTAATTTCTAATTAAAGTGCTACATAAATTGTCAACCCAGGGAAGTCTGATTATTTCAAAGGCAACTATGTACTATATGTACTCAATCTTAAAAGCACGAAAAGTTGTAATACAACAAATCACACCTTAATACAATGTAAACTTTGAAACGAGAACTGATACTATTACCCGTTTCGTAGAGATAGCAAAAAAATGACCCGATTTTAAAAAGTGGTAATGCAGAATACACATGTTTTTTATAGAACATGGTTTTTGGAACTTTAATTTTTTTCATGTTCAAGGATGAAATCAAGTTTTAGAATGGTAGTGATTTTCATGCTGATTTTAAAAAGTGAGTATTCTGCATCACACCTTTTTTTTATAAGACCTATTTTTTGACTTTTAATTTTCTAGTGTGTGAAATGTGAAAAATTATTTTCTAAATTTCATAGTTTTTGAAGTCTGTCATCTTATTCATTTTTTCTTGTTGTCTATTTTAATTTTTTTTTAGGAGGTTTTTATTGTTTTGCGTTTTTAAATTAGAAAGTCGATAGTTTGAATTTTAGATAATCTACATATTTATACATCCTTAATTAATTTCAATCCACTGAAATAATTGGTTTCTAAAAAACAACATTTTTTAACAATGGACATAAAAATAACCATTTTTAACATAAATATAACAAAAAAACTAAACCTTCTGATAATTTTTTGCTAGAATTAACATGTCAAAATCACAATTTTTATACAAAAATATTAACTAAAAATGGTCAAATAATAATTTTTTTTATGAATTTCATGTAAAAAAATAATAATAACAATTTTTTTTTTCAAAAAATAGTAATTAACTTAAAAATCAATGCGAAAATCACAAACTACAAATATTGAACACATAACAACTTTAATTCATTGATTATTCTTTTCATGAAATGTCAGAGTCAAAACATTGCAAAGCTTGATTTCCAGGTATAACTTAAATTTAATCAACAATGTCAAGTAATCCAAACTCTTTGTCCTCTAGAGTTTCATCATTGTCATCTTCCACAATATTTTCTGCTTTCTTTGGCGCAATTTCCTCTTCTAATGGGTCTTTGATGTCTGCAAATCTCCCAATATATGTCTTTCCAAACATTCCATGTAATGGTGGTTGGGGTTCCTTTGCCTTTTTTGCCACACCTGATTCATTAAGGTCCCCTTTCCTCAACCCAATTTCTTGCATTTCATCTGGAAGAAATTGAAGGGCATTAATTATTTGCTGAATGAAATTGCATTGTAATGGATCTTTCTCAATTGCAATGCAATTTCTTCCTTTTTGAAGGTAGCATGCTAGTGTTGTACCTAATTATCAAGCACAAAGAAATAATGAAGTAAATTAGTACAATGACATATTAATTAAAAAAAAAGAACATATTGAAATTCAATTCCATGTGGCAAAACCTACCTGAGCCAGGAAAATAAATCCAGAAACCCAAATCTCCTTCATTGAACTATGGTCTATTAAGATAGTTAATCAATAATTATGGTTTCTATAATTAACTATCTCTCTTTCGTTTCCTTTGTCTCATAATGTTAGTTTTCTCCAAACAACATCATTAAGTCAGTATTTAGGCTAATGACTCTTT
>APFE030626992.1:238519-271339 GCA_000404065.3 Pinus taeda
AAAAATTTCAATTTCTTTTGTATCTAGCATGGTTTGGTTGAAAACATGTTAAATTTATACTTAGGAAAGAAAAATGATATTCTACCAGAAACATTAATGTGTTTTTTCCTTAAAAATTAACTTTGTTTGAGACATAAAAAAATTGGTTTTATTAGCATTTTTAAAAAGTTTGAAAATTGACCCTAAAAAAAAAAACGTTATTCCAGTAGCATCACTTTCGTTTTGAAGCTATATTTTGCACGAAAATTTCGTAGTAAATTTCGTAGTCACCGCCATTTTTAAAACACGTTCAAAATTGGCACCTAAAAAAAGAACATCGTTCCAGTATACACACTTTTCGTTTTTAACACTGTTTTTGATGTTTTTTGGGGGTTTTGGGCCAGAGTTCCCGTTTCAAAGTTTACATTGTTTTACTTTAACAACTCAAGCTCCACTCCGTGTTACAACAATTATACTCTATTGTAGACATCTATCAGGGAATGCTTAATTTCATTCAGGGAATAGTTCAACAGAAAGAAATAAATCTGCAAAGGAAAACAATGGCTATGTTGTAACAAAGAATCATGACCCTATCCCCAGAGCGAGAACCTTCAACACCTGTCTCTGTTTATTTAGCTCGCCAATTCACTCTATAAACTTAATCACTGGTGATACACTCATGAAATAACTTTGACCAATGCAACAATCGATTAAGAAAAAGACGGAGTTTCAACAACGATAAAACAACATCCAGAAAACAGTACTTGTTAACAAGGTATAAATAAAAATCACACTTGACACACTGCATAAATATAATGGGTGAATCTTGTGATGAAGGTGGGCCCTGTCCTTCTGACAAGATTCCCTAGGAGACGAGAACTTAGAAAAAGATGTTCAGAACAAGAGCTTTATTCATCCATCAATATATCATGTTACAGAAAGAAAAGATTCTAGTCTTGTCCCTTGAACTATTTACATTATGAACTCTATTTCAACCCATTATACAAAAATAGGGAAATCAGTTTCCCATCAACAAAATGCTGTTACAATAATACTATCTTTAGATTACGGACGTTACATCCATTGTAATAGCTTCCCGGGTGATCGATCTGGTTCCTCTGTTGCTGTTAAATTTGGAACGCAAATCTCAACTGTTTCAGCTTCGAGATTTGCGTGTTGTTCTTGCTATTTCAGCAACTGCAAAAATAGTCCCGCCAACTCCAAGTAGTTTCAGCAATGCGAGCTGCACATCATTCTTTAATTGTTCAGCAACTAAACAATTCAAAGATTAACTATGAAGACATCGTGATTATATGTTAAATAATTAAACATATAGTGATGAGAATAATCACTGCATACCTTTGGAATAATTGAGTGAAAACACTAACAAGGACTTTCAAATATGGGTTGAAAAGGGTGACATTATAACAAAATGTATAGTCGGAAAGAGACAATATGAGGTCCTAACATCCGCCCCAACTGAAAGGATTGCATGTCCCTATGCAACTTTTACTTTGAGTCTGTGTTGGAGTACTGGGATGTACAATGCAAATTTCTTATGCAGTAAATATAAAAGGTGCTATCAACCATGTCTCTGAAACCCTAGGCATTATGAACTTTTTGCCATGCTGCAAGCTCCTCCTTTTTGGGTAACCTGAAGTCAGCTTTGTATTGCTGTGCTGGGAGCCAAAGAAGAGGGAAATGAAAATGATAACCCAACCAATTCTCGACACACTGTTGAATACATCTAACATAGTTAGGTATTCATGAAATCACTGCTTGAAGATTAAGTGGGTTAAAGGGATGGTATTCCCTTCTCTCTTTAGGGCAATGTTCCCAGAATAGATTGTTTGCTTGTATGGCCAAAGTTCCCTCAGTCTTAACATAACATTGGCAGTCCTTTAAGACTGTTGCCTGTAGTTTTCTGATATGTTCAGTCATTCTTAGCTTTTGTAAAACCCGTCGATGTTGAGCAATAAAAACAACGACATTCTGAGGCTCGGCTCTGATCTAGAGAAGGCAGTTCTCTTCATTGTGTGTTGTTGACATGAAAGCGTTTTTCCAGGTAAGTTGATTAACTAGGATAGAAACGAAGGCTCTGATCTGAATGTCACCAACGAGAGGAATCAAATTAAGCTTCCTATCTTCAGGCATGGCCTCATTATGAAGATAGAGTTCACATAACAAATTCTATTCGCTAATTGATGCTTCTGCAAAAGTCTGGATAAATTGTTGAGGTGTAGACACCTCGTGGGGTCATCCATCTCTGATTGCTTTCACTTGGAGGAACTCTAAGCGTTCTCTTAAAAGCACAGAATAGTTGAAAGGTGGCTTTCTGGTGGCCAATAATCTTTGAACTAACTCAAAGATAAGAGACAGTCTAGTTTTTAATTCCTTATTCTCCTTATGCTGTGCACGAGAGTGTTCTCGGATTTCCCAATTTCTATATACATGATTCAACTATAATGATTTATGTTCCTGTAATGCCTTTTCTTGTGCCAGAGCATACTCTTTCTTCCATGTATCCCTCAGTTCTTGAAAACTTGAAGTTTGAGTGAAGACAATCCTTGCACACCGAGGTTCTGTCTGAGTAGACATGGTCCTGGAAGACTTTGGTGCTGGTTTTTCAACTTAAACAACTGGGGTAGGCCAGGGTACTTGTGGTTTCATTTCTTCTCCAGAGGTCTTTAAAGGCCCTGCTAGTTCTTGTGTAACAGCGGGGCGTTCCTTTTTATCTATGGCAGGAGTAATTGCAGGAGTGGCTCTAGGCAATGGGACTTCAATTATCTTATAACCAACTCGAGAATAGAGGTCACCACATTCGCTGCACATGTATTCATTATATCGCTCCTTTTCTGCACTTTTCTCGGCTGCAGCTGCTGCATGAGCTAAAGTATACAGATTGAGTTCTTTTTCATAAGCTTCCCTTGCCATCATTAATTCGTGCTTATAAACCTCAATCTCGGATTTCAAAAACTCATTTTCTTGTTGAAGGGGGGCTAAAGTGACAGGGCCTTCTGTAGTAGTTGTAGTCTCTGGATGAGAGGGTCGGTGCATGGTGGCAGCTTCATCACTTGCATCCTCAACAGATGGTTCTTGTGTGTCAACTGTTGAGTCAGTAGCAACTATGTCTTGGTCTGTTTCCTGTTCATGATTGTCAACAGGTGGTTCTTGTGTAACACCTGCTAGACTAGTAGCCGGTTCTTGTGTAACAGCTACCTCTAGGTCATCTATCTTTTGTTCCTTGACAGGTGGTTCTTGCGTCACACCTGTTGAATCAGTAGCTGGTTCTTGTGGAGAAACTACATCTAGGTCATCTATCTTTTGTTCCCCAACAGGTGGTTCTTGTGTCACACTTGTTGAATCAGTAGCTGGTTCTTGTGGAGCAGTGACATCTAGGTCGTCTATCTTTTGTTTCTTAACAGGTGGTTCTTGTGTAACATCTTTTAGGTCAGTAGCTGGTTCTTGTGGAGCAGCTACATGCAGTACATCTTCTTAGGTGTCTACTTTTGATAGATCAGCAGTTGTTTCTTGTGGGGCAGCTGCATCTTCTGAAAGGAATGATGTCACAAATTCCTGAGCAATTTGCATTTCGGTACGTGAGGGCAAGGAAGGTAAAGATTGGGGGTGTGGTGGGGTATGGGGTTTTATGATAATGGGCGGGGAATCTGGGATGATGGTGTCGGTTGCCGTTTCGGAAGAGGTCCTCATTCGTCTTCGAGGAAGGAAGGCAGACAACACAATGATTTTCCTCTTACGAACATTTTTCCTTAAGGTAGGGGGATTATCAGTACTAATAGCTTCTTTAATTGACGCCCTCATTATTCTCTTTAGTGGGGCTGTAGCCTTTTCTTGTCTTTTCCTTTTGAGCTTGATAATGGGAATATTATCATCCGAGTCATCACTAGGGATATGGACGGTGGGTGTGGATGATTAAGCTATATTAAGAAATGGGGTAGATATAGAGAAGAGATCAATTGGATTAACTGGTGCAGGTGGTAAAACTTCTGAGGATTCCAAGATACTCCCAGGCTGTTGTACAGGAAGATTTTCAGTTTGCTGAGATATTTCAGGGGTCTGTTGAGGGTTTTCAACGTCTAATTGGGGTGCTTCGGCTGCTGGTTGAGAAATTTCGACAGTTTCCTGAGGGTCTTCGACTGCTGGTTGTGGAATTTCAGCAACTCCCTGGAGATTTTCTGTTGCCGGTTGAGGGATTTTAGCAGCTTCCTGGGGTGGGTTGTTAAGGGGAGGGGGATTGTGCAGGGCAAAGCCCCTCTGGATTAGGAGCTGAACCAAGCGATGGTGAGTGAGGGAGATGAGTGGGTGCTTTGCAATCACGGAATAATTTGACATATTCTTTAGACACCTAAGTAGATAGTATGGCATATTTAATAAACGACCATGTCTTAAATGATTCAAAAACACAAAGTCGTGCTGGTACACTACCTGGTAACGTCCCTCGCAGGTGAAGTAGTGCTTGACAAACTCTGTGACCTTCGGCCATGGAGGTGGTAATGACTGAAGTGAAACACCCCTGCCTTTAGGTTCGACCCGCTCTCTTGGTAGAAGAAAATCTTGCTGTGCGTTCAGAATGAGGTGTTTTCGACTGTACCAACGAATGCCATTGGTTGGTAATCTTGAAATCTGTGCTATATCCTCCTCTGTTACTGGAATTCGCACTCCCTGAGCAATAGAGTACCCTTCCTTTAAATTATGTGCGAATTCTAGGATTTGCTGAGAATCAAATCCCTGGAGCCTTCGAAAATAGTCCACCCATCTTGCCTGCAGAAAAATTTGATACGCTTCCCGGTATAGTTCCAATAGAGCCGTTGATCCAGGTTCATGTCAAACAGTGTTACCTCCCATAGTTACTAGTTCAATAAAATGTAGAGTACAGATCCGAGTTACCGCAGCCGAAACAAAGTAATATTGCAAATGAGGTTATGACATATTAAGACAGAGACGGGATGACGAGACACAATCGTGATAAAAAAACGACTGTGATTGGCATATCATGGAATGATTGCAATATTTTGGTATTCCCCCCCAACTCCGGCTAAAATGATAAGTTTAAATGTACAACGATTTTGGTAATCATATCGGAATCTTCTCATTAACTACAGTTTAATATTTACACATAAACACGCATGCCTCACGTTTTAACTTCGATTGTTGTGCGGAAAATATAATCTTGTCGTTAATAGATCACCAATGGTTACGAAAAAAAGGGTTGTAAGATATGAGGGTATTTATATGAAAGGCTTTCTCTATTCATAGGAGGTAATAGTGAAGGAACACAATTATCAGGATGAATCACTAATTCTCTCAATGAAAAGTGATATGTATTGGTCGTTTTTGAGAGAAATTGATGCGTCAATCTCGGGGAAAATGGGAAAATTGATGCTTCTTAGGGAAAGATGGAAAAGGTTGGTATTTCATTAATGGAGAGATTGGTGTTTCAACAACGAAGAAAATGGGGAAAAGTTGGTGTTTCGGCAATGGGAATAATGGTGTTTTAGCAACAGGAAAAATGGTGTTTCAGCAACAAGAAAAATGGTGTTTCAGCAACATGAAAAATTTGTTGTTTTAAGGAAAAATAGGGAAATGTTGCTGAAGGGTAGTGTGAGGAAATGGATTATGACTTGAAGTGAAATGGAAATGTTTCCCAAGCCGAAACCTGATCCTTCTTGCAATGGACTTGTTCTTTTCAGCCAGCCTCTGAATCTAAAATCTGCAAAATAATGAATTGTAACATGACGACCCTTGACAGGGATTATTAGTTAAGAAATCTAATCTAATAAAAATATATAATAGAAAAAACTAGGTACAATGAGGGGTAGCAGACTCCCCCAAAAAGACAAAATGTGTATCTTCCATGCAAGTGGCCTTGAAATCTTCTTTAGAAATAGGTTGTTGGTACAAATGGAGCCGATACCCATTCACTAATAATGGTGTTATAGAATCATCAATTGTTAGAAGCCTGACTGTTCCATTTGGAAAAACAATATCTATATCATAAGGTCCCAACCACCTTGTTCTTAATTTTCCTTGAAAATTTTCAAAACAGGAGTCATACAATAGAGCCCAATTACCCTTTTGGAACTACTTGTGCTTAATGGTTTTATCATGCCACCTGGTTCTTTGCTGTTGTATCATAATTGTTTGATGGATGGCATCCAACCTCTTTTCATCCAATTCCTGAAGCTGCTGCAACCTCGCTGTCTGTGCATCAGTCAAGTTAAGGTTAACAACTAAAGCAGTTCTTCAGGTTTTAATTTCAAATTCCACAGGAAAAACAACACTTTTACCATAAACTAATTCATAAGGTGAAAAACCGGTTGTATTCCTCCAGGTAGTTTTGTAAGCTCGTAATGGTTCAGGAAACTTTTGAAACCAATCCTTTCTATTCTCCTTTACTGTTTTTGTTAAAATGGCTTCTATGACTTTATTTTTTCTTTCCACCTGCCCATTGGCTTGGGGGTGATAAGGGGTAGTCATTTTATGATTAATGTGATATTTCTGAAGTGTATCTTTAAAGCCATGGGAGTTGAAAGGAGGTTCTCCATCTATGACTAGTTCTCTAGGTACTCCAAACCTAACAAAGATTTCTTCAAATAGAAAAGTTAAAACAGATTCTTGATTAGCTCTAATAAGTGCCTTAGCTTCCACCCATTTAGTCATATAATCTGTGCAAACCAATATGTAAACTCTTTGATTGGATGGAGGGTTGATGGATCCTATAAAGTCTAGAGCCCATCTTTCAAAGGGCTCAAGTATTACCTGGGGGTTCAGTGGCATTTCATCTCGATGATTAAGTTGGCCCATTCACTGACAGCTATCACAAAGCCTAACATATTTCTTTGCATCTTTGAAAAGTGAGGGCCAATAGTAACCCATTCTGAGAACTTTATGTGCTGTTCTCTTATCAGCAAAATGCCCTCCACAAGGGCCATCATGACAAGCCTTCAATATATCATAAACATCATCTTCTCTAATGCATCTATGAATTTCTTGGTCCAGTCCAGTGTGAAAAAGACACCCACTTATCCAGCTGTACCGAGCACTTTGTTGAATAATTCTTCTTTTTTATCTGTGTGACAGGTGTGATGGTGGCTTCCCTGCAATTAAATAATTGGCAATGTCTGCATACCAAGGTGAATGAGCAGATACTACAAATAAGTATTTATCAGGAAATGAATCATCTACTGGAGTATTATCATCAGTTTTTATCCGAGAAAGGAAATCAGCAACTACATTTTCTTTACCTGGTCGATCTACAATTGTAATATCAAATTCTTGTAGTAATAATAACCATCTGGTAACTCGAGCATTTGTAACAGATTTATTCATTAAATACTTAGCCGAATGATCAGTATGAACAAAAGTAGGGTAACCAGTAATATAATGCCAAAACTTATTAATAGCATAAATGACTGCTAAGAATTCTTTTTAGGTAACTGTGTAATTAAGTTCAGCGGAGGTCATATTCTTACTAATAAAATAAATAGCATAAGGAAGATTGTTTTCTTCTTGACCTAAGACAACTCCAATTACTGTATATGAGGCATCAGAGGATATATGAAAGGGCAATGCTCAATCAGGTCCTCTTAAAATAGGATCTGTAGACAACTAATGCTTAAGTTCATCAAATGCTTTTTGGCAATCATCAGTGCACTTGAATTTAGCATTTTTCATAAGTAACACAAACAAAGGAGAAACTATTTTAGAAAAATCCTTGATAAATCTTCTATAATACTCAGCATGTCTTAAAAAACTTCTTACATCAGTTTGTGTTTTGGGGATAGGAGGGGTCTGAATTACCTGCACTTTAGATTGATCAACTTGGATCCATAGGAATGAAATGAAGTGTCCCAGTACAATTCCTTGATTCATCATCATATGACATTTTTCAGTACTTAAAGCAAGATGAGCTTCTATACAACGTTTAAGTATTTTCTCAAGGTGTTGTAATGCATCTTCAAAAGTCGCAGCATAAGGAGTAAAGTCATCCATAAATATCTCCAAGAAGTCATTAAGCATGTCAGAAAAAATTCTTATCACTGCTCATTGAAATGTTGTTGGAGCATTACATAGTCCAAATGGAAGAACTTTATAGGCAAAAGTTCCCCATGGACTAGTAAAAGTGGTCTTGTCTTGGTCTTGGGGTGCAATTTTAATCTGGTTATATCCACTGAAACCATCTAAAAAGGAAAAGAATCTCTTTCCTGACAAACTATCTAGTATCTGATCAATAAATGGTAAGGGAAAATGATCTTTTTGAGTGGCTTTGTTTAGAGCTCTATAATCCACACACACTCTCCATTTCCTGTTTTTCTTAAGTACTATTACTAATGGAGAAACCCATTCACTGTCAGATATAGGGTATATGAACCCTGCATTAAGCAATTTTTGAAGTTCTTCTTTAACAATTTCCCTTAGATTAAGGTTCATTCGTCGCTAGGGTTGACAGACTGGTCGAGACCTTGCCTTAATATAGATATGTTGAGTACATAATTCAGGAGAGATCCCCTTCATATCTGTGTAGTCCCATGCGAATGCCTCCTTATTTTCACGAAGTAACTTCATTAACTGTTGTGTTTCAGCATCTGTCAAGTTAGGGTTCATATTCAATGTTTTTCCAGGCTCAATTTCTACTGTTATACTCTTAGAGGAGATATCAGTTGCTGTTTGAGATAAATTTTCAAATTTAATGTTTTGCTGTGATTCAGGGTCCAAAATTGTAGTTAATTGATCATATGTTTCAGAGGTAACCTAGGAGGGTTCAAAAATAAAGTTGCTAATTAGTTCATCCTCGGTGGTGTCTTTAAAAGTTAAGGCTTGTCCAATAGTTAAAATGGGTTGGGTATCATCATCCTCATAGTCCAATCATACAGAATTATCATTGTTAATCATAGGTGTAGCATGAGGGTAGAGAGTGAGCTGCTTAGCTTCACTTCCATTATAAATTTTCATTGAACTTGATCTACAACTGATGAAGGCGTCAGCTGTATCCAGCCAGGGTATCCCCAAAATCAGTGGATGCCCCCCCAACTTTGTTTTAGGTTGTAACACAACAAAGTCAGCTGGGTAGTTCCAAGGTTCGACTGAAATGATTAGGCCTTCAATAACCCCTTCTGATTTGATGGTGGAACGATCAGCTAGCTCTAGGATAGTTGGTGTCTCTCTAATTACATTATTCAGCTGTAATAACTGTGCAGTTTTGAGGGTCATAATATTTATGGCAGCACCTAAGTCTACCAGAACTCTGGAAACAAAAGTTTTTCCAACCTGTATTGTAACGGTAGGATGACCAGGATCACTATATTTTACAGGGGGGGTTTTTCCCGTCATTAAAGCAGCGAGATCACCCATCACATGAACTGTAAGGGGTGTTTGGCTTTTCTTGCAGGTTTCTTGATGCAAATCTCTCTTACAGTTCTAGCATAAATTGGTACATCTCTAAGTGCTTGCAAGAGTGGGATTTTAACATACAGATTTTCCAATTCCCCTAGAAGGTTAAAAGCAGGCAACTCAGGTGTCTTAGTAAGAGATAACCGCTCAGGGAATGGTGGCTCTACTGTTTCGGTAGTCTTACTAGAGGGTGGCTCAACTGTTTCAGCACCCTTATTAGATGATTTATCTTTTTTCTGTCTCTTCTTTATCAGAGTTAGAAGAAGTAACATCATCAATAATAGGCTCGACTATTCTCCCAGACTGCAAATCAATGTCATTACATTGCACAGGGAAAATAGGTTAGTTCTGAATATCAATGACTTGCACAACTTTGTTATTATTATTAATAGGATTGGGGTTTGGTTGTACAGGCAGCCGGGGTCTCATTGTCTGGTTATTTTGTGGAGCATTTGATGGCAGAGAGAGAGATTGCTGATACTGAGGGTATTGGTTTGGAAATGGGATTTGCTGCGTTGTCCAGGATGGGTTCCATTGATTGATGTAAGATTGTTGTAGAGGCTAGGGATTCCACACTGTAGGATCCATAAAGGGAGGCTTTGTTTGTTGTATGGGTGGGAAGTTCATTTGGTTGAAGGGTGGGTATTGCATTTGATTGAAGGGCGGGTAATTTGCTTGAAAAGAAGGATAATTATTCCAACGATTAAATGGCATATTAGAATTCGTACTTTGTCCTCGTGGTTGCCATTGCCTCCTTTGTGTCAGCAAATAAACTGCTTCAGCTTCTTCTTTAGTTGGTTGCAGTGCTTCTTTTATTCCTGGTAAAGAAGGGCATTGTTGAGTCTCATGGTCCTTCTCGCAAATGGTGTAAATTGGTACCTTGTCCAGTGGGCATTCCCTCAGTGGGTGTTTTCTCTGCATTTAGGGCAGAAAATGGCCAAAGTAGCTTCTGCCTCTGCCTGCTTCTTTTTAACCTGCAAGGTATCAATTTGTGAAGCAAAAAAGCTTAACATTTCAGTTTTAAATTTTTCAAGTAGATTACCTATTTCGGCTCTTGTTGCTTCCCCACTGGCTGATTTTTGGAATCTTGAATATGTATTGTCCCTGCTTTTTGGTCTGTTTACTGCTCCTCTTGAACATCTCTTACAGAGGTTGACAATCTCATCATATGATTCCTTAGATATATCCCCTTTACCAAGCATATTCAACATGTCTAGATAGTCATCCCGTACCCCTTTCAACAGTATTGTCTTAAGAATATCCTTACTCATATTAGGGTGATCGGATCTCTGCAAATTATATTGTAATCTCTCCACGAAATCCTCCAATTTTTCTTCCTCCTTCTGAACCATCTTAAATAGTTCCTCCTTTCTTTCTCTTGTTCGGTAATAGTCTTGATATTTGGCCAGAAACTTCTCCTTCATCTGGTCCCATGTTGTGATCACATGTCCTCCCAGGCTCATGAACCATCTTAGTGCATTTCCTTTTAATGTTGCTGGAAATAATTTTAACTTTTGAGTATTAGTAACATAATCATAACTTCTACAGAATATATCAAACTCAAACATAAATTCATCAGGGTCTTCTGATGATAAACCATGGAAGTTAGGTAGGGCTGAAAGTGGGATGTTCTTCATAGGAGTTGCCCCTCTGGGAAGGTCCACGATAGGGAATTCCAAGGTGGAGAGGGAATTCGCGCCTCTTCTTTCTCTTCGTCCCCCACCAAGGAGTCCTTCATTTTTTCCGTCCATTGGTTGTTCCCCTGTTACACTTGCCCGGTCTTTAGTGCTTCCTGTTGGGCTTCCAATATTCTGAACTGGTTCCTCTACTTCAATATCTTCTATTGGTTCTTCAACATCTTCCACCGACTCCTCAGTTTGTTCTATTGTCTCTTCGGCCCTTTTAGGTCCCACTACTTCCTCCGTTTCGTAGTTTGTTTGGAAAGAGTGTTGAGTCTGTGGCCTCTAAGAGCTTATCCTCTGAGATGTTTCAGCTTTCGAGATAATGTCATCAATAAAAGTTTTCCTTCCTGCTCTGCCTTTGCCCTTGCCACCTGTAGGATTAGTTTTCTTGCGTCCTCTCATGCACCCTTTACATCTAAAAGAAAATCATTAATGCTCTTAAAATATATGGTCGCCTTCCCTGAACACGGCGCCAAAATGTTGGTCACTTTAATTACTAATTAAAGTGCTACATAAATTGTCAACCCAGGGAAGTCTAATTATTTCAAAGGCAACTACGTACTATATGTACTCAATATTAAAAGCACTAAAAGTTGTAGTACAACAAATCACACCTTAATTTAACAACTGAAGCTCCACTATGTGTTACAACAATTATACTCTATTGCAGACATCTATCAGGGAATGCTTAATTTCATTCAGGGAATAGTTCAACAGAAAGAAATAAATCTGCAAAGCAAAACAATGCTATGCTGTAACAGAGAATCAGGACCCTATCCCCGAAGCGGGAACCTTCAGCACCTCTCTCTGTGTATCTAGCTCGCCAATTCACTCTGTAAACTTATGGGGTGCCTACATGGAGTGACTATGGATATTGAAGGGGTGTGTGCTATAACTGACTTTGAAGTGATTGGCATAGTGGATGACAGTAACCCATATCCAACACTACCTTGATTTGATTGGGCATTTGATATGAACACAGTCATCAACTTGAAGAAGCACAGCATGACATTTGAAAAGTAATAACTAAGGGTGATTATGCCATTGGATCCAGCCAAAGGTTCACAGTATACTGAACTAGCCCGCAATTATGATTAAGATGATGACATTGAAGCAGATCTATAAGCTGACTGTGTGGGATGAATATTGGATCAACCGTACGGTGGATGGGCGAATCACGTGGGAGAAGGACAACTCCTGCAATTCAGATTTAGATGAGGAGCTCGAACACTAATAGAACCGATTACATGAAGTATCATCATTGCACTGCAACAGGCTTACCAAATCGTTACGATGTATATCCATCGGGGTATGCAATTTACTGTATTATGATAGTTTAAAGGATGTCAATTTATTTATGGATAAATTTGAAAGGGATGTACTGGAGGAACATCGGTTCCAAGTGCTAGACATTATGCTGCGAGCAACAACTACTTGTTGGTGGGGCACGCATAAGAACAATTTTGCAGATTGGAAGGAGTATCGAAGAATGATGAAGTTGAGGTTTGGGTATGCTAATACCCGCATTATGGAGAAATACACAGGGAAGGAAGATCCGTGTGTGCACTTAGCCCGTTGGACAAAAGCATGGGGAGAAGAACCATGGTTGGAGTGGGTTCATATCTTCTGCCACACTTTGGATACAATCCTGATGAACTGGTGTCTGGAAACGAAGCTGTGACGTGGGACTACAGAATGGGATGTTTTGAAAGAGCTTTTTCTTCTAGATTTTAGCTTTGAAGATGGATTTGAATGTGTTGATGAAGCGTTACAAGAGATTAAAGATGCAATATTCAAAATCCCTAATGAACCAGTTGAATGGGTACAACTAGTTGGGGTACTCTGTTGCGCCATGCGCTCAAATGCTGCAATGTGACCGAGGAGGATGGTGAGGAAGATGCCAGGAACATCCACATTCTTGAGTCTGAAGGACAGCGCGAAGTTGAGGGACCTAAGGCAGAAATCCTTAATGTATCAGAGCCCTTAAAGACCAAGCAAGTGAATACTGGATCGGAAGCGCAATTAAAGTTCGTGAAGATTCGTAACTATTGGGACAAAGATAAAATAGATAAGGTCGCAGAGCTATTATGAGAGTATCAGAATTTATTTCCCACCAAGTTCTCTAATATAAAAGGGATAGTAGTGGATCTAGAAGTCATGAAGATCACTTTGATGCCTAATGAAAAGCCAGTGAAACAACGCCCCTACCTATTAAATGTTAAATATAAGGAAAAAGTGCGCAAGGAATTAGATAAAAAGCTTGAAGCCGGGATCATTGAACCTATCAAGGAATCAATCTGGGTTTGTCACATGGTGGTTCAAGAAAATAAAACACAGGGAAAAATTCGGATATGTGTAGACTTAAGGAAGTTGAATGACACATGTGTCCACGATCCATTCCCTACATTGTTCATGGATGAGGTACTAAAGAATGTTGGATGACAAGAATCCTATTCATTCACGGATGAATTCTCAGGGTACCATTAGATCAAGATCGCACCAGAGGACCAAAGTAAAACCCCCTCCTCGATTGAATGGGGTTATTTTCAGTATACAGTGATTCCTTTCAGGCTTAAGAAAGCCCCTGCAATTTTCTCTAGGGTAGTAATTGCGGATTTCAAGGAATTTATCCATAAGTTTTTGGAGGTCTTCTTCGATGACTAGACAGTGTTCGGGTTAGTAAAGCGACATGTTTCTAGTCTGTGCCTCATGTTGGATATCTATCGAAAGCATCAGATAGCCCTTAATTTTAAGAAATGCATATTTTGTGTACCCTATGGGATACTCTTGGGCCATGTTGTTTCCTAGCAAGGATTGATGGTAGACCTTGCCAAAATTACAGTAATCGTCAATTTGGAAGCCCTGAAGGATGTTAAACAATTGTGCACAACGTTAGGCGATACAGGATATTATAGGAAGTTCATCAAAGCGTATGCGTAAATCATTGCACCTATAGAAATATTATTGAAGAAGGATGCGACATTTTGCTGGGACGAAGATCTTCAGAAAAGTTTGAATGTCTTAAATGAGAAAATGGTCACCGCGCCCATTTTAGTGTTCCCCGACTGGAAGGAATTCCACGTTCATGTAGATGCTTCTTGCATTGCGCTAGGAGTTGTGTTGACCCAACCAGGTGAAGGAGATATTGAACATCCAATAACATTTGCAAGTATAAAGTTGTGAAAGGAAAAAAAGAACTATTCAACCACAAAGCGTGATGGTTTAGCAATGGTGTATGCGCTATAGAAATTCAGGCACTATCTATTGGGTCTGCACTTCCAGATGTATACATATCATTTTGCTCTGAAATACTTGGTCAACATGCCTGTGTTGGTGGGGAAGATTTGGAGATGGTTGCTGCTCTTCCAGGAATATGATTTCAAGGTAATTGTGAAGCCAAGGCGCTTGAATGTTGGGCTAGATCACCTATCGCGAATTGAGAATGGGGATGAGCATATGAATTAGGAGGAAGGGTTGCCTAATGCTAAACTCTTCACTGTTAGCATCGTAAATGATCATTTCACATATATAATTCAATTCCTATCTACAAGTACCGCTTCTGAAGGGTATTCGACGCAACAAAAGAAAGAACTGGTGGTTCGGGCTGCAAATTTCTCTGTTATCGCCAGACATTTATACAAAATGAGATCTAATGAAATATTGCGTAGGTATGTTCCAGAGTATTAGAGGAAAAGTATCCTTGCAGAAGCGCATGGAGGAATAGTGGGAGGAAATTATGCAGGAAGAGAAACTACACACAAGATCCTATGTGCAGGAATTTGATGGCTGACTGTGCATACGAACTTCAAGATATATTGCAGGTCGTGCAGTGTCTATCAGAGCACAGGGAGATCATCACGAAGAGATAAATTTCCACTGAATCTGCAAGAGATGTTGCATGTGTTTGATAAGTGGGCAATAGACTTTATGGGACCAATACAACCACTAGGGAAGAAGACAGAGGCCATATATATCATTATTGCGACTGAATACTTAACTAGGTGGTTGGAGGAACAACCTGTAAAAGATTGTAGTGTTGCTACCACAGCGAAGCTTATTTTTGAATATATCTTGTCTCGTTTCGGCTGCCCTAAGATTTTGATGAGTGATAGGGGCACACACTTCTTGAATGAGACAATTGCTACATTGTTTGAGGAATTCTAGATATATCATCAGAAGAGTACACCTTATCACCCTCAATCGAATGACACAGTAGAAGCCTTCAACAAAATTCTAGAAAGCACTTTGACGAAGATTTGCAATGCGAAGCGAAATGACTGGGATGTATGCATATCAACGATCTTGTGGGCATACATGACTACTTGTAAAAGGTGGATAGGACAAACACTATTCATACTAGTATATGGGCAGGAGGCTATAATGCCCATAGAATACATAGTGCAAATTTTATAGATTGCAATAGTTACAGACATGGTTGATCACGATACCATGGAAGAACGACTCGTGCAACTCGTTGAGTTTGAGGAGGATCTCTTCTTGGTTGGATTTCATCAGCAGGTGCAAAAGGATCGTGAAAAGGCATGGCATGATCGCCATATCAAACAATGCACCTTTAATATTGAAGATTTAGTGTTGCTAAATGACAATAAGTTCACAAAGTTCCCAGGAAAATTTCAAATGCATTGGATGGGGCCATATCTTGTGAAGGAAATTACACATGGAGGCATATTTCAACTCATGACGATGAATGGAGAATTATTTCTAGGAAAAGTCGATGGGAGTCAATTGAAGTTGTAATGGGGTGATCCCCTCCCTGCGCAATGATTAGATGATTGCGGGATAGTCTTAGTACTCCAGGTAGCTGCAAGGAAGTACGAGACTCTAAACTACACTGCCCAAAAGTTAAAAAGGCAATGTAAAGGGGTTGTGCGACAAGTCGAAGGATGGCGCTAAGGAGAGTTGCATCAAAGGAGCTACGCTAAGTGGATGGTCCCATGTAGCATGGCTGAAAAATGATCGTTGGATTCACTGTAGTTGATTTGATGATGATTTTTCCATTGGAAGGAGTATGGAAAAAGCATTTATGGAGCATATCTTTGGAAATTTGCCACCAAATGTGCATTAATGACTAGGAATTGGAGGGAACAGTTGGATTTGAATTCAAATTGATCTATAAATATGGCATCTCGCTCCGCATTCGAACACTTTTCTTTCTGAGATTTTTCCTTAATATTTTCGACTTTCTTTGCGCCAAGTAAAGTGTTATATGTCTGAGAAGGATTGGGAGGAACTTTTTTCATGGCCACAATTCGCAAAATTGCCTGATTGGAACCGTAAGATCTTCCTTGAGAGGATGACTACAACTCGCCCTGAGATAGAGCAGGCCCAACTTGTACTGATTGCACCTAGGTGACCAAGGCCTAAGCTATTTGCTTCCACGATGGGAGATAAGAAGTAGAAAAAGCCCCAACAAGTCTCAGTGTGACAATCACCTTGAAAAAACCTGACTGAAATCTGCTAGAAAGGGAAGATGGATTAGTCCAAGCAACTGACAGAGCCCTTGGATCTAGATGAGGAAGAACTGCGTGAGGGCATAGAGGAGATTGATGCAGAGGAGGTTGAGTCGATAACTCAGTTGTCGAAGTATATTCCACCCTGAAAAGCCACCGCTAAAGTGCCGAAAGATCTAGATAATGTGAAGTTTATGGTTTCCACACCATTATTGCCAGAGAGTGTGTTGTTTGAGGGAAATTTTTTGGATCGTATACCGAATCTGAAAATGGAGGATTGGGACCTAGAGGACCATGCGAAATTTCCCCAATTGGTGCCAAACAAGTACTTGTCAAAGGTATTCTATAAAGAATTGAACATTATGTGGCTGGAGCCAATAAAATGGGTGACTAGTGTTGGGGTCGTGGGGCCCCTCAATATGTTGTGGGTGCTACACTTCAGTCGCACAAATATTAACACCATATGTGTGTTCCAACTGTTGACGCTGGTACACGATGGGTGTCTCTAGTTGGGAGAACCCATCCTGATCACAGATATGTTGATCCATAGAATAACTTTGCTACCATACCATGGAGTGGACTCGACAGAGGCATTTGTAGGTAAATTGTAGGAGAAGAAGTTGGCAGACCAAATGAGGGGTCAATTTGGTCTGGTGAAGAAGTTTCGTGGGTACTCCATTCAAGCTATGTAAAGAGTTTCTATAGGACTGCAGGGAGGCCTAGGATGAGGGAAAGGCATTCCACTATGCCTGGTTATTGTTGTTGATCACTTTGGTGGCTTGGAGGATGCCTAAGGAGAGCCAATTTCCTTAATAGGGCTTGAACCTACTGGAGGCTAAAATGTTCGCTTTCCTATGGGCTACTAAAGACCCCGCACACATAATGGAGACAAAGATATTTTGGGTTTTATTCGAGATGGAACTAAGGATGGTGATCAACCAGCAGCCAAGGTTATCACCCACTTTGCACGCACAATACTAAAATGTTGTTGAATTTAAGGCAAATTTCCACAATCTGCACATTTGTGCAAAAAGGGATGCCATGGGCATATGGCACAATTTTCCTTGGTGGCCGAAGAAGATATATTAGGGGTTGTCAACAAGTGGCCAAGTGACTAGCTGACCCCTTCTGATGTCAACGTAGGTACCAGTTAGGCTGTTGAAGGCTCAGCAACGCAAACCACTATTACAGAAAAAAAAAAGAAAAAGAGGGAAGCAAAGAGGGCTTCCACTTGGGAAAAGGTTGCGTAGAAGAAAGAAGTTGACGCAAGGGAGAAAGAAGCAGTGACCAAGGAAAAATAGGGAGCGCAGGAAAATACTATGTCGTAGGCTACCATTGATGTCAACGAGTCAGACACTGAGAAAACACATGGGAAGGAAGAACCAAAGGTGGAAGAAGAAGGGGGTGCAGAGCTGGGGTCCCCCTTCGTTGTTAAGAAGCAGAAGAATATGACTTCCATTGGGCCACACAAGAAGAAAAAGTCCAATAAGTCAGTGGGCGTGAAACCTTTAGTCCTCACAGAAGGGGACCTGGATGAAATTTGGGATGTTTCCCGTGATGCAACGACAAATCTGATGAGCCACTTTGAAGCAAAGTACCAACAAACATTAGGGAGGGTACAATAGGGTCTGCAGGATTTGTAGGTCCAAACAGGTCTCATTCAAGTGGGTGCGGGATAGGAAAGCATGAAGCAAGAAAGCGTGAATCAGGCGAGTGGGTCAGTTTTGGATGCAGAAATGACCATGGCTCTCTGCATAGTACAGCTGCCAAATGGGCCCCTGCACGACGACTCTACCGAAGAGAAGGCACACCTACTACATATGAAGAAATTGAGTCTAAATCTCGCAGCACTTCCTATTCAGACTCTACACGAGTTGCTCCAATGGGTGTCAGACAAACTCTGGATAAGGGAGAAACACACACTGTTGGTCATCGATGAGGTAAACACTAATAACCATTAGATCTTTGAGGAGAAGGTGCAGGCCCTCAAAGAAAAAAGAGGAGGTAACAACGCGAATCCAGAAGTTGGAAGCTACTATTGCACAGGCCTGCAGTAAGCTTCCAAAGCTCAAGATCCCAACCAAAGCGGCCTCCGCAGAGAAAATTCAAAAGCTGGCCACTGTAGTTAAAGAATCTAAGGACAAGATTGACTAAGTCAAGTTTGAGATGCAGCTGCAAAGCAGCCCACTACTCGTCCAAAAATCAGACAACAACATAGAGCTTCTATTAAAGAAGGAATGGCCACTTCGGAAAATGAAGTCAAGGGCTGCACTGAGCTATTTGAGAAGGCCACGACGTTCGAGACCTCTCTGCAGGAGGATCCAACTCTATAGAAGATTGGTGTGGACATCATATAAAAGCATAGACAATTTGATGAAATCAGGTCAACCAAACAAACCTTAGCACCAGTGAAAAGGTTCGCTAGTTTATAGGAAGGAAAACTCATCCAAAATGAAATTGATGAGTTACATCACAAGGAAGCGATCATCTCTTCAAGGACGCAGTCGTGGGCAGATGAGGCCAGTCAGTTGACTCTGTCAGTGCATACCAAGCTCAAAGGGATGCAATAGACACAAAGGACCATAGGCCTTGCAATTGAAGGCCCAACCACTGAAAAACTGGTTGAGTAAGTGCGTCAAGCTGCTACATAGGGAACAATGGACCTGCAGGTGTTAAATATTGAGTTCAATGAGCTACAGGAAAAGATCGAGGTGCCACCAATAGAGTGACTTGAGGATGAGTCACGAAATTATGTTGGCAGCTTGTTGGGATAAGGTCCCCTGGTGTAAATTTTGGAATCATTTTTGTTAATTATGTAAATTCTCTACATTCTGAGGAGCAGAGCATGAAGGTCATAGGAGTCCAAGGGACTTTAGTTCCTTAGTTTGTTAGAATATAGGATGTTTTGTGACTTGCCCATGGTTCGTAAACCATGGAATTGTAATGAAAGAAGCTATATAAATAAGTCATAACGAGTCATAGGAGGTCAGTTAAGAATAGAAGGTCATTGTATGGGCAAGTAGTCTGAGGTAGAACAATTAGTTTTTTGTACTTGGGCGAAGAGGAAGGCTCCTATAGCTGTGTGCACTGAGACCTTGTTAAGCTCGCAAGTTGAGTGTGTTGGCCCCTGCAGCTGTGTTTGCAGGGAGGAACAGTCTGTAACAGAAATATTATATCTCATAAAGACTATTTTGGAGCTATAATTGTGTATTTGTGCCTTTTTTATATTTACTTATGAAATTTATGTGTATTTGCTCTATTTTCTGAATTTATCTGAAGAAACACTTAAGTGATGTGCGAAAGTGGTAGATCTACATGTTTACTTGCTATTATGAATGTTTAAAGTATTCTGTGAAGGGTTAGATTATGTTTTCTGTAAATTACTGTGATTTATGCATTTTAAGGGTTAGGGTTTGCAAAGGTCAAGATAAAGCCCTATAAGCAACAAAAACCCATGACACAAACCTCTGGATGCAAAAACTTGGTTTTATCATTCCCCACTATTGCTTCGAGTGTGACTACAGCCTGCGCTATGCGGGTTGTTGCCGAAAGGGCCAGTAGTTTAGGGATTTGTTGGTTGGCACAACTAACTCTAAACCTAGGTTAGGACCCCTCAAGCCAACAATAATATAAGCTACAAAATATTTTGAAAAAACATTGATGATTTTGATACACCGACAACCTAAGGCTACAAGAATTATAATTTTCTTCCATGGGGCCCAAGGGAAAGTCTCTTTGTCTTTATAATTATCCAAAAAAACATAAATCTATATCTCTTTGTATGCTCTATAACCCTAGAAAACATGACAATCAAACAAATACATAGGTATGTAGGGATAATAATTATAAAACTAGTCGAATTTTAAAGTCTACGTTTAGCCAAACTCCAAATTGATGTATGAGACCCTTATGTTTGTGGGATAAGGAACCCTTTTTTTGAAAACTATTGACTAAAATTTAGAGGTGTACATACAGTAACAAACCCCCACCCCCTTATGACATATGACCTCTTAAGAGGTAACACATTTTCAGGCCCTAGCATTGGGTGTACCTTTAACCAAGGCACACACCATGGGAGACATCTCCATCACATGATTTGTGATGAATATATCACATTAAATGTGATGAAAGTGGATTTTGGGCAAGGGTGTGCCAACATGAGGTATCAAAAATCGACACTTGGGGTTTCACATGTGGGTAGCTTGGTAGAATGATGGGCATAAGTCACTAAGCGCTCGACTTGGTCAACAGACTAGCAAAAGAACCAACATGAATCCATGGGAGGAAACATGAGTGCCCCCGGCCATAAGCCAAGACACCCTAAAAAGATATTTTGATTGAATAAGGAAAGTTGGATTGAGGCATATTGCACAGAGAGAAGGGCATCGAGGTGAAAAGAGTGATGGGATAAGTGCCCAAATGAGTAGATGAGAGCACATTAAGATGGACCAAGAAATGGCCAAATGTTGGTCCGAGCAACTAAAGTTATTACATTCGAGCAGGGTGGCATGACATAATGATGTCATCTAGGTGGAATTGTGGCATTCGAGTAAAAGGGCAAGGTTTTCCCAACCTAAAGCACCCAAAGAATGAATGAGAACTGAACTGTCATATGGAGGAGTGAAACAATAGGAGTAGAGGGGGATTATTCATATAAAATGAAAAAATGAAAAGACTTGGAATGATGCAAAAGGAAATGAAAAATTATGGATCCAAGGAAGGGACTCGTTGCCTACAATCATGCAGACCCGAGTGAACCATGAAGTTGAACCATAGTAGGATGTGAAGGGTGGTAGGGACCTCACCTGGTGTCAAGGAGGGACACTAGGGTGTGGAAGGGACCAATATGGTGCCAATTTGAACTGCTAGTGTGGCAATGGGTGAAGTAAGGTTCTATAGTAATTCCTTTGTAATTTTGGATATGTATTCTTGTTTATCAAACCATTGTCTTGGGGATATCTTGTAATTGTGTTGTATTATTAAAATAAGAAGTTCGGAGGGCCATTCCTTTATGAAATATTGTGCATTTGTATGATGATGTTAATGATAAATTGATACTTTACATATAATTGTCACATCTTTATGAATCAGAATCGAATTAAAGAAGAAGAGAGTAATATTGCTTGCACTATATTGAAGAGATATGATATTTTTCTATGTAACTGATAATACAAAGATTATATAAGTGAACTTATTATGAGGCATAGTTTAAGTGGAATAACTTTGTTCTCCTCGAGGAAAAGGTGAAACACATCAATGTTGCATGCTCGAGGGATCGTGGTGTGCCCAAAATGTGCCTCATAAATGTGGGAGACCCTGGAATCACGAGGGGTGATATCAGAGAATACCACTCTACATATAGGTAGAGGAGATACCATTGTAGGTGGTGAAGAGTTGTACCACATGAAGGTTGTATTAGATTTGATACATATATTGTTGGTTCTAAATTAGGTGGTATTGGGAGAAGCAAGATTTGAAGGAATGTTTTGGAGACAATTTCCTTTATGTTTGTAGGTTGTTGGGGGGATGGGATTCAGTAATCGATTACCAGGTGGGAAAGGGGGTTTTTCTATTGGTTCTTGGTATAGGTTGTAGTGGGGGAAGTTGAAGTGAGCCTGACAATGTCACATCCAAAAGAAGTAGGTCATGGTGGTGAACACTAGGTATAACTTGGTGGACTAGGATGAGGTGGAAGTATTCTATAAGGTTCAATATATTGAATTAACCTTGACATAGATGTTTTATTATATAAAACTTCATGGAAAGGAGCTTGAGGAACTCCAAGCAAGAATTTAGGAAATTAAGAGAGCCCTTGATGCAAGTTCCTATTCCCTTGATTATGTAGTGAGACAAGCCCAACATCAAGAGGATCACTTGAAAGACTTGGAATTTCAGGTGAAGTCACTTGTGGCACTCATAACAGACAACTTTGATACCACAGAATTATTGAAGCAAAACATAGAGAAAATTTTATGTAGTTCATATATGAAGGTGAAGCTAAAATAATTAGAGATGTATCACGGGACTAGAAGTGTTAAGGTGCTTGAAATTTTTTTGTTGGGACATGAAAAAATGTTAGAACATATGAAGGTTTTTTCTAAAGAGATGAAATTCAATGAAACATCCATGTATCTCATAGGAATAGAAAAAATTTTGTGGAGAATTCAAGTTGAGGACTTAGCAGATGGTTTGGCATCACAAACAATATTGAGACTTAAATAGATCTAAAAAAGCATTTGTATCCAAATTTGGGAATGGGGAATCAAAAATGGGTAGCAAGGGATTGTTTGAGGGAGATGAATCACACAAGAAATATATGGACCTATATTAATGAGTTATCAGGTCTTATGTTGGAGCTTAGGGATGTGCATGCTAACGGAGGAATGTATGCTTTTTCCAACAATCTCCAACCATGGGATAAAATAGAAGTCATGAAGCAAGGAGTCTAGACTCTTGCAGTAACCACCGATACAAGAGAGAAGCTCCTTGATTACGAGGTGGATCAGAAGGATAAGGAGGAAGGGAAAAATGATAAGTGAAAGAAGAATAAGAAATAACAGGAGAAGGAGAAGACTTCCAAAGAAGGAAAGCCAACAGGTTGAGGCAAAGAAGAAAAGCGTATATATTGTTTGAAATGTGGAGAGGATCACTTGGAAATAAATTTCCCAATTGAGCACAAAGTGGTTGGCTTGGAGTAGCAAGAGGAAGTTAAATTTGGGATGTTGTGGGTACTAGGAATGGTATATTCTTATAGGAAGAAGTTAGAAGACAAGGTTAAGGAAAGAACCTAATTAGACTCTATTAAGGTAGAACTTGGAATCATCTAGGTGACAACAATGCTAGATAATGGAGCTACCCACAACTTTTTGACTGAATAATTCACAAGAAAAGAGCCAAGCCTGAGAAGGACTCCTTTAAGGCTATCAACTCTAGAGATTTTTGAGTGAATGTTTCAATTGATGATGTACATATCTGCATGGGAGATTGGTAGGGTGAGGTGGACCTTACAATAGCGCAACTTGATGATTATGACTTAATGTTGGGACAAGAGAACTTGATTGATGAGGGAGTTTTCCTTATGCATCATATGGGGCATTTGTTCTTCTCTAGTGTTTCTTCACTACCAACAAGCCTTTAAAGTGCCCCGATGGAGTCACTACAAGAACACAAGTATCACTTCACTACTAGTGAGCCCATTTAGTACCCCGACGAAGTTGCTTGTTTTACCTCTTTGCATAGGAAGTCTTTCTCTTCTCACCCTTTATTTCCTTTTATAATTTCACATATGCTTAAGCACATATTTATTTTCTAGTGGCAGAAGAGGGATCTTGACTTATTTAGAGCAAGAGAGGTTGTTCCTTCAGAGAAGTTTATATATACCTCTTATATTTGATTTTCTTGCTATTAGTTTTCCCCTTTCCCTTTCACTACTTGATTGAATCGTCAAAAGAAAAAAATCAATTAATAAATGGAGTTTAGGAATAAAGATCCAAAATGGATTTTGGCATCATGGTTCTGCTTATGGTTTTATGGTCGAAATAGATTGTATTTTCCATCGAGACATCATTAAGTATGAAATATGTACATGCCCACACAAAGAAGAAAAGTAACATTCTAGCCAAGGGTTTCATGTCACTACAATTTACCTTTCCCAAAGTTTAGCCACATCATCTTGAAGCTCATGAAACAACTTCCACGCAATTATTATTGAAAACAAGACAAGAACTAGGAACACAAGATAAGAAAACATGGCAGATGGAAACAAAAAGCAAACAATGGAATCCAAACTAACTAAATTAAACCTAACCTAACCTAAACTAATGGTTGAAGGATCGAGACTAAGTGAAATGGAATTTCGGATGGAGCCATAAAATTTTCTCCTGACCCTTAAGTCAAAATATATCATCAAGTAAAAGAAATAAAACATAATGTGCAGTAAGCGAGGTAGACAACCAAAATATCTACACACAAGTACAAAGGTGTGAAGTGCAATCAAAGAAGTTTAAGGTACATGATTTCTTTATCTGAAAAAAGACACCACAACAACACTTCTTTCACTCATATCTACTCAAAACTTGATTAAGTGCATGAAGTTATTTACTATGAGCCATTTAACTCATCAAATGTGACTTCTCTAACCAATTTGCGATTGGGACGTAAAAACAACCATCTTGAAAGCCTTGTAAAGGCAAGTTGATAATAAACATATCAACATCAAATGCAAGATTAAGATCATAATTTGAATCATATGAAAATTGGAAACAGTCAGTGTTGGTGTGTGGGTCAATATTTATGATGGATTAAGTAGGATGGGTGTCTGAGCGAATAATTTGACAATCTAGCAAGCACACTCTTTGTTTCCAAGTTCAAGACCAAATATTTGCATAAAGGAGGATATATCAGTTGGAGTTCATTCATATGATAATAGATTCTACCTTGAGGGTTAAAGAATTCAACATGAATATACAAAACATCCCTTAAGACTGAATCCCCTCTCATGTAAAAAAAGATGAGAATGGAGTTTCATGAGAAAACTTTAATCTCACCAAATTTGAAAGCCTCATCAGGATAATGAGAGTCTGACATAACCATCATTGTAAACCAAACTACCTCGACTTCCTAACAAGACTCAAAAATTTCAAAATATGATAATTCAAACTTTCAACACACAGTTAGTTCTATATCTGAATAACTTCCATCATTTGAATTAACCAAAGGGACTAAATCAGAGTTGTCTGAATCAAAAGATTCATGGAATAGTTGATCAAGACATTGACAAAAATATTCGATCACTGAAAGTCATCTTATTGTGTGGGGATATATATTCGTGAAAGAAATTCCTCAATGATCAGATCCAACTCCACTTGAAATTTATGTAAACCTAATTCTTCCTATGAAAATAAAGGTTCATCCATAAAACTTAGACAACCATTAAGATGCATAGAAACAAGAAGATCAGGACAATGTTTGTCCAAGGATTCAACTTGATTGAAGGATTCAAGATTGACAAGTTGATTATAAAGACTATGAGATGAATGATCAATGGAACAAGAGGAATTATCATCGTGAGAAAGAGTATAAAGGAAAAGTGGCTCCTCATCAATGGACTCCTCAATATTAGGATTGGTTTTCAAATCAGATTCATGGATTTTATTTTTAGGTTTTCGAATTTGAATAGGAATAATGCAAGGTACATCAAAAGGGAGAGGATAAGGAACAAAAGGACTTGTATATTCCTCCTCAGAAGATTGGGGTTCTTCTTGGAAAGGACCATATGGTGGATCTAGTTGAAAAAATTTCCTTGAAATCCTTACCAAGAACCGAAATTTCTCATTCAAAGATTCCCAATGCACATCTTCATCAGGAAATTCATAGAAAAGGTGAAGAAATTGATTGGTGAATTGTTTTAAAGATTCATTTGATTTCATCCTAAGCTGATCAATTCTATTGCAAACATCCTAATAATTATACTTGACAAAGTGCATTATCTAGTTGTTTGAAAGAATGGATAGAAGCACCAAGTAAGGAATAACACCATTGCTTGGCACGACCATTTAATGTAAAGGTAAACAACTGAGAAATAAAACTTTTAGAATAAACCCCGATTAAAAAACATAATTTAACAAATTCAATAACATATTCAAAAACAGTTTTTGAACCCTTTCCATCGTACTTAAAATGTGACAAATTATGTAAGAATTCCACGGGGATTGAAAGATCCAAAGTTTTTGAAAAGCACCTTGGGATTATGATTTGGTATGTAGCCATTGAAGATAAAAGGTTCAAACAAACTTTACAATAGCACCTTCTCATCTATCCCTCCTAGTTCCAGGATGTTGACGGTGTTGGATGCCACCAATATACATGGGGTCTCCCTGATGTGAATTTTTTATTATACCTCACACCTTTTGGTGAAGGAGCCCCATCCGGATATAAGGTCTGGACAACATTATAAGTGGTCTTAAAATAATTCCTTGGTTGCAAAATATACACAAGAGATCATGCTCATAACATTTGGGTAGCAAGTATGTAATCTTTGTGAGGCATCAAGTGTAAGGTGTAAAAGGAGCTTCCACACGAGAGAGATAAGAACGTGCCTCTAATAGAAAAGTATTAGTAATATCCTAAGAGAAACACATGAGAGAAATTAAAAATACAAAAATGATCACATAAACACATAACAACACCCATTCAACAATATTCATATCTAAAGAAACGAAATAGTTCATTATATTTAGTATGCATAACAATACATATATCACAAACATTCAAATAATAGTCTTACAACATTTACGAGATATGCATGAAAGAGCATTGGCTCCAAGAGCTCATGATAACTAATTAAAGATTCAAATACACTATTACATTTATGAAACACTACCTCCAATAGTTGAACTTGAAGCTACAATTTTCTTCTAAAAAAGAATGATCTTCTCCCTTATGAAAAAGTAGCCCAAATACCAAAATGTCCAAGCCCTTTTCTTGAGTTATGAGGGCTTATTTATAGCAAATTACAATGACTCTTGAGTTTCCTCATGACTCTTTGACTTCCATAACCTATGGTCTTCTATGTAACTCTTCATATTCTACATATGTCTCTTCACATTCCACATGTCTCTTGGAATTATTTTACATTACATTTATTCCCAAACGACAAAATTAGATCAAAATGGTGGCTATATAGGACAAAAATCTAATAAGACAAAAAATTCATCATGAAGGAGAAAAAGGAAAATCACTATCTTGAACATGGAGTTCATTTGTGATGTAGGATTGCCATGCTCTGAACTCTAGCACGATAACTTTAACTTTGATTGGAAGCTCTCCAACATATTGCATCATCACCTCCAAAGCATTTGACAATATGGATTTGGATCTTGATTGTATGTTATTCGATGTCCAGGATAATTTCATGTGAACTTTAGTTGGCACAATTACATACTATAGAATACTACTCTTGGTGAAATCCAAGCCTTCTTGATTTGTTTCTTGTTTGATTTGTTCAATAAATTCTTTTGTCTCTTGCATGATGACATCCTCACCTCTTATCTCTCCAAGTAACCCATAGAAGGAATTTCATGTTTCTGTGTCAGGCCAGGCAGTAACTCCACAAAGCAAAAATTGATTTGTGTGTTATTCCACAAGGTAGATCTTCATTATATACATGAGGGAGAGATTTTCCAGTTCATCTCCCGATGACTGTTCATATTTCTAATTTATTTATTTACATAAATTCACCCAATCACAAGGATTAGGTGTCAACATTCCCCCCCTTAATCTGAAGGGATGTTGGTGAGTCCAAGCATCATTCTGAATCGTTCAAGCTTTTCCCTTCCAAGTGCTTTGGTGAAGATGTCTGCAATTTGCTCATTTGTGGAACAATGACGGAGATGGATTGTTTTGGCCTCAACATTATGTCGAATCAGATGATATTTTAGTATTGATGTGCTTCATTCGATCATGGAATTTTGGGTTCTTGGCCAACTTTATTGCAGAGGTATTGTCAATCATGAATGGAGTTGATTGTACTTGTTTTACCTGCAAATCTTCAAGAATTTTCTTGAGCCATACAATTTCTTTTGTTGCTTCAGCTGCTGCCACGTATTTTGCTTCTGTTGTGGAATCTGCTGGAACTGATTGTTTGCGTGATCTCCAAGAGATAGCTCCTGATCCAAGACTCATAGCATATCCTAAAGTTGATACCCCAGTTTCTTTGTCTCCATCGAAGTTTGAATTAGAGTATCCAATCAAGTTGAAGTCGTCCACTTGTGTATATTTGATTCCAAAGTCTTGAGTTCCCTTCAAGTACCTTAGAACTCCTTTTGCAGCAAACCAATGTCCCTCACAAGGCTTTTGCATAAACCTGGAGAGGATTCCAACATCAAACGAAATGTCTGGTCTGGTAGTAGTTAGGTAGTTGAGACTTCCTACAAGTTGTCTATACTTTGTTGCATCCTCAAATTCTTTTCCTTCAATAGATGTGAGCTTTAAGTTTTGTTCTGTTGGAGTAGTAAGAGGATTGCACTTTATCATGCCAAACCTATTCAACGGATCTCCAATGTATTTCTTTTGAGAAAGAAATATGGACTTTGGATGTTGGGTTACTTCAATGCCAAGATAGTAATGAACATAGCCCAAATCAGTCATTTCAAAACTTTTCCCCAATTCCTTCTTTATGGATGCAATGTAGTTTTCATTGTTCCCTGTCATCAAAAGATCATCTACATATACCACAAGATAGACAATTGTTTTGCCAACTTTCTTGACAAATAAAGTTGCATCATCAAGATCATAATGTTTGAAATTGAGTTTCAGAAGTTGCTCAGTTAGTTTTTCATACCAATCTCGCGATGCTTGTTTGAGGCCATACAAAGACTTCACAATTTTGCATACTTTATGTTCATGTCCTTTCACAACAACTCCTTTAGGTTGGGACATAAAAACATTCTCTTTTAGTTCTCCATTCAAGAAAGCAATTTTTACATCCATTTGATGCACTTTCCAACCGTTCTGAGCTGCTAGGGCAAAGAGTGTTCCGATGGTAGCCCATTTTGCTATGGGGGAAAATGTCTCCTCATAATCGACCCCTTCCTTCTATGCAAAACCTTTTTCCACAAGCCTAACTTTGTGCTTGTCAAGTGAGCCGTGAGCTTTATACTTGTTCTTGTAGACCCACTTGTAGCCAATTGGTTTGGATCCTAATGGAGGATCAACCAACTTCTAAGTGTCGTTCTTTATGATGGCATCATACTCCTTTTGCATCGCTTCTTTCCATTCATCATTAGAAGCAACTTCTTTAAAGGAAGTTGGTTCAAAATCTATAGACAAGTTCAATTCACAATCATAAGAAGCATCCATATCAATAGGTGAATTAGAGTCATCTACTTCACCTCCATTTTGCTGGTTTGAATTTCTAGTTCCTGTCTTTCCAACCTCATCAGGATGAACACTTTCAAGTGTCTTTGTTAGCCAGTTTGGGGGACCTTTCTCAGATGGTCCAGGCTACTCCGTTGATTGAGTTGGGACTGAATCAAGATTGAGTCTCCCAATTCTATCAATCACATCACTTAAAGCATCATCCGTTGTTCGAGTTTCATGCAGGGGAGATTGTTCTTCACAAGAAGATTCCACATGTTGATCTAGTATAGGAATCCCCCCTTCAAGATGTGGAATCTGATTATCAAATTCTTGAAATTATTTTGCATTTGTGAATCTATCCAAGCGATCAAGTTGCCACTCAACAACATTGTCAGTTTTGGATGATTCAAGAAAAACTACATCTCTAGATACAACAAAATTTTTATTGACCTCATCATAGAGACGGTATGCTTTGGAGATGTTTGAATACCCTAGGAAGATACAATTACGACTTCTTGCACCAAGTTTGTTTCTATGTACCTTTGGTATCGAGGCATAACAGGTGGAACCAAAGACCCTGAGATGCTTTACTGAAGGAAAATGCCCATACCACATTTCATATGGAGTCTTGTTTCTAATAGCATTAGATGGACATCTATTCTTTATATATGCAGCACATAGAACAGTATCAACCCAAAACATTATTTTTACATTTTTGAAGAAGAGCATGGAGTGTACCATATTTAAGATTGTCCTATTCATTTTTTCAGCTACACCATTTTGTTGGGGATTATAAGGTATAGTTGTTTGATGTTTGATCCCATGTTGGCGAAAATATTTTTCAAATTCATTTGATGTGTATTCTTTTCCATTATCAGTGTGAATAGACCCAATATGGCATTGTGCATCATTTTCAATCCATTTATGAAAGTTATTGAATGTTTGAAAAGCATCAGATTTGTTCTTCAATAAATAAACTCAACACATTATGGTGTAGTCATCAATAAATGTCATCATATATTTATTTCCGTTTGCAGAAGGAACAGGCATTGGACCACATAAATATGAATGAATGAGTTCAAGTTTTCTATGTGCTCTTGAATGTGAATCATGAAAAGATTGTTTGCTATGATTTCCTAGAATACAAGCATCACATTGCTTAAATTTCCTATGAATTGTAGGCAAACTAGCAACACCATTTTTCTTCAACAAGCGGAGGCTGTCATAGTTCAAATGTCCAAATCTAGCATGCCATAATAAACTTGATGGAAGAGTACCTTCTTCATAATAAGAATTATATGAGAAATGTTGTGCACAAGCAAAGGTACCTTACAGCTTGATAAGCCTTTCTTCTTCTATTCCTCTCATGACAAGTGAGTGGTCAGATGCTTTTCTCACCTCAAGCTTGCCATCAAACATATGAATGGAGTGACCTTGCTGGTAGATGTGGACCAAGGACAACAAGTTTCTCTTGAGCTCTAGGAGATAGAGAACATTGTTGGACACCTAATCCTTAATGGGCTAGTGTGGAAGATGAATAGACAAAAAGAAGTCCAAGAGACCTTGGGATGTGAAACCCAACGGTCAAACCATGTACTATAAATATATATCAGTTGTTAATAAAAAATTATTCACATGTTTTATCTTACAGATTCCTTTGCTGCCCATGTGTGTTTAACATGGTATCAAAGCAGGCGTATTCATACCCTGCATAATTACTTTGAGCCATTTGTTTTATGGTCTTTATGTGCAAGTCATTTCTACCATCACTCATGAATATTTACTTAGCTAAATTCTAGATGCAACCTCTGTGATTTCTCCAGCCCTAATTTTTCCTAAAATTAGTTGTAACTCCTTGACTGCACCCTTTGCACTCCCTGGGTTGTGCATAATTGTCCTTTCTACGCTCTCTGATCCCTCTACGTGATAATCTAGGTAACGCTTGAGTGAGGAGGCCATAAACGTTGTTCCATAAACTCAGTTGAATTCTCCATACACTGTTGCTCTCTCCACGCGGGTATTAACAACGCTCCATTGCTAACTGCTCCTATACATTGCTACTCTCTTCATGGTGGTAATAACTGAGTGCCTAATTTATCTACTCCTGTGCTCCAAATATTCCTGAACACGGTGAAGAACATGGAGTTGATGAGCTATTTGATCATAGTCATCCTATAACATGCTGCTGCATTTGAAAGATTCAACAAAATTCTCTAGAGCTTCAGCAGAATAATTCAAATCCAATGCTTGTGATGATAGCTTCCTAATGTTTTTCTCTGTAGTGCTTCCTTCCACGCAGTCTGCCTTGCACCTGCATGGCCATTTTCCAATTTGTTGATCGTTCATGGGATTCATTTTACTGTATTGTTTTCAATCCACTATAGAAGCCTTGAAGGAGTATTAGGTGATTCTGGTGGTCTTGAATGACGTTTCAAAGAAGCTAATTCTGAAGCTTGAGCAAGGGTCAACCCTCGTAAAGCCTATTTCAATGTGACTGTTCTTGATGTGCCAGCTTCTAGTGAGCATGAAATACCAACCTTCAATTGTTTTTTCAAGGTAGATTTCCTTGCTGCACCTGCTCTTAATGACTGAGAAATGCCTGCTTCCCTTGATGAATGTTTAATAGAAGTTTCTTCAACTTCAAGAATTGCACTTGCTGCCTGTAAGTCTTTTGCCAGGAAAGGTGTATTATATGTCACCAAATTAGCTGCTCCATTAATTTCTTTTATTCAAAACACCTCCTTCTGCTTTAGAAGCTTTTTGAAAAGGTGATTTTTCAGAGTTATCTTCTTTTGCTACTTGAGAAATCTTTGCCCTTGATGACATTTTTGAGCTATCTCCCTCTAATAAGAATTTCAAACTTCCTTCTGATGTCTTTGATTTCACCATCAAATTAGATGTACTATTTTTAGTTTACGTAGCTAAAAGCATCCATGAGGTGTACTTTGACTCATGTGATCATAACACTGGCTATTCGTGTGAAGCTGAGGGCACCTCTTAATGAGAACCCTTAACCAGAGATTGATTAATACTGGTTGTTGGATCAGTTACCCCATGAGGAGGTGACCCGATAATGTGCAGTAAGGTCATTGGGGAAGCCAGATTGGAAGCTTGTACCATTGATGAATTAAGAATAGACATGACTATGCATTAGCAATTTTTGAGGACCACGGATGCATATATATAATCATTGAGGTTTGATCCACGATAGTCTATTTTTTGACTGTGGGAAGTGTGACTTACTACTGGTTGATTTACCCCTTGTGAGCTGAGTTTAGCAGAGTCAAGGGATGCATTTATTGACTTGTTGTAGCTTATACTAAGGTGCGGATATATGTTGAAGAGCTAGAAAAAAAATCCACCAGTAACTTACCTAAATCTGGTATCTCCAATGCTGAAGCGAATTGTGAGTTAATGCC
>APFE030626992.1:271359-380345 GCA_000404065.3 Pinus taeda
ATATATCAGATTTTGTTTGTGTACTAGCTCTCCATTTTATCTATTAAAATAGTTAAATGGCTGCTAGCATCTACAACATCATTGTGTAAATTTTGAACATGTATTTCAATGAAGAGTGAAGAAGTTTGTGGTTGCTACACTTGTTATTAGTATTATTTATGCTTGTTGGGTCTAAAGTTGATATTAAAATTAATATTTTGAAGTTATTCCACAAGTATTTGTCCCAGCATATTATGTATTTACATGAGCCAACAACAAGGAATGCACCTACAACATTTGATACACAAACTGTTTGATAAAATACTACAGTGGAACAAACCATACAAACTCAGGACTCTTTGTGCTTTTCTTTTAGTTATTCTGGTTGGGTTTCTTACAACAGACTATTGTTTTCTTTGAAGAAAGTGGCAAGATCAGAGAATATTGATTTGTACCCTAGTCAAAGTATTTATATATAAGCATTCAAGTCCTGTCCATGACATGATGCTATAGTTGTTGAAGTTTTGATAGCCATCATTTATGTTTTGAAAGTGAAGGAGTATTTGAAGGATCCAAGCAAGTTTTCAGTTGTTGCTACCCCAGTGTGGCATTATGTTTAAAACTCATTATAGTGCATTGGTTCCTTGATTTGACTGCTGCATAAAGAGTTTGGTGGACTGATTGTAATCTTTTATGGAGAAAAGTTTTGTCGGTTGTATTGTCAGAGCATAATGCTGGTCATGAGTAAACTCTTATTTTTTATGTAATGGATTATAATTGGTGCTTGTTGGTTGCACACTGATCATTAGTTGACACTTATAAATGATATTATTATGTACTATGAGTGGGTATTACTTTTCTTCATTGAGTAGTAGTTGTGATCAGTTTTTAAGGTGTAAATCTGACATTGAAGAAAAAATGGCTAAAATCGGTGAAGTATTAGAGTTCCTCAAAACTCTCATATTGTCTACTAATCATGATACATTCAGGTCTGTCTACAAAATGCACAAGAGAAAATTGATTTTTTGTAGCTTGAATCTCAGCTATAGCAAGAAGAATTAAAACAGAGGAGTCATTCTGAACATGTTTTTGTTCAGAACATTGAGACTGCAACCCATCAAAAGCAAGTCAATAATGTTACAGTTGGTTTAGATTTGGACTCCCATAAAGCAGCAGTTGCACATGCAGATGCAGAAACTCAATCTGCACTTCCCAAGACCATCATCAGACCTTGGGAACAACTTGTCCACAACAAGCACAGAACTAGTCTTGGATATGACAAGGACTTGTCCTTTCATATTCCAGACTACTCAAAGCCCATTCAGTTTCAAAGTGCTAGATTCCTTCATGATAGTTCACATCTAGTTGTTCTAGATTCTACCCCTCTTCCATAGCAACAACAACAACAACAACAGATTGTAAAATGCCAACACTGTGACCGAGTTGGCCATGTAAAAGATCAATGTTTTGATCTTCATCCATGTAAGCACTATCATTAAACAACCCATTCTTCACACAGATGCTTCAGAAACAAACGTCCTACAAGAACAAAGATTAAGCTTGGATGGATCGCTTCTTGGCAGTAGGCATCAACAACCAAGAATATATTCCAATCACATGTCAAAACTTGTTCCAGAGTATTGAACAGTTTTGCAGTTGAGTTTTGTCCATCATCTCACCTTGTATCTGACAAGGGGGGAAATGATGGTCATCTACAAGCTTCAAAGCCACATCAAGCGAGCCTGAGTGACAACCTGCCATACCAGATTCAGAGTTGTGGCTAGAGACAAAGATTCCCCTGAACATGCCTTCAATTGGTAATCTGGGACACTTCCTCTAATAGAAGACTTCAACTTCTTGCTAGTTTCAGAAGAATTCTAGGAATAGAATTGGGGACACTTCCTCTAGCAGAAGACTTCATCTTCTTGCCAGTTTTGGAAGAGTTCCAGGAATTTCACTAAGCATTCCAGAGTTGTTGGTCATCCTTAAACCATCACAGGTTGAGACTTCCGTTTCAGGTTGAAGTTCTCCCTTTTATGCAGGATGAGACCTTCCTTTCATGGTTGAAGGTTTCCCTCTTCTAAACAATAGGAGAACTTCCTCTAGTAGAAGACTTCAGCTTCTTGCCAGTTTTGGAAGAGTTCTAGGAATTGCACTAAGCATTCCAGTGTTGGTGGTCATCCTTAAACCACCACCCTTTATACCAACATTTCAGAGAGCACATTCAGCCTAGTGCTGCCATGCATTTTTGCACATTTTGTATTAAAACTCTCTTCTTGGACTCATACATAACCCTTCATATTAAGGGGGGGGGATGTTGGACACCTAATCCTCAATGGGTTAGTGTGGAAGCCGAATAGACAAAAAGAAGTCCAAGAGACCTTGGGATGTGAAACCCAAAGGTCAAACCATGTACTATAAATGTATATTAGTTGTTAATAAAAATGTCTTCACATGTTTTATCTTTCAAATTCCTTTGCTGCCCATGTGTGTTTAACAAACATGATGGAGAAAAAAATTTGGAAGACCATGCAATTTAAGCCTGATTGTGCCAAGCCCTGATGGCTTGATTTTTGATTGGTTTGCAAAGTATATTGCTCCATCAACATTGTTAGTAAATTCTTCAAAAAAATATTTTCTATGAGTCATGTGGCAGGTTTCTCTTGAATCAAGCAACCATTCATTTTTCCAAGAAGCAAGTGAAGCATTAAATAAATCTTCATTTATTCCAATATTACATTGTGCCACAACATAGTGAGTGGATTTAGCAGCAACTGTATAATGGATTGCAAATGGAGGGATAATTGAACGTTTGTTAAAGTTCTTAATTTCTTCCATTAAGGAAGCAACCAAAGCCCTCTCGCCTTCGAAATCAATGGAACCAATGGAACCAGCATTCAAGAAATGTGAACAACGTTCAAGAACTGCGTTAACACTTCAATGGAACCAATGTTAACATATCACATAACGTAAATGGATGGGGAAGTGTAAATGGATGGGAGTAGCGTATGATACCAGAACTGCGTTAAAACTTCAATGTTCAAATCAACGGACCAACGTTCAATCAATGGAGAGGTCGTTCGATGGATGGGGCAGCGATCAATCAAATATATGTTGCGTTCTAGTTTCTAATGGAGTAGTGGTAGAACTATCACGTAGTCAGGATTATGAGATGGCTTCAACAGAGCAGTGGAGCATTTGACTCGTATTTCACAAAAGTTTGAGTTTAGCTTGAACAATATTAAATCTCTAGTTCATATCCGGTAGGTTGGACCAGAGAATATAAAACGTCTATGACACTGATGCAATGAGACAATATTTTCAGCAAGTCTCTTGACAGAGGGCGCAGGCAATATCAAAAACATATATGACACTGCCTGGGGCAAGCTTTAGGCAACCAAGTAGAATATAGGCAAAAAAATGACACTCGGACACAAGGAGTTACACAAAAAAAACTAATTTCGGGAGTTGGCTCTAATACCAGGTCAGGCTAGGTAGTAACTCCACAAATTAATTCATTTTATTCCTTCAGGTATGTCTTTATTATATACATGAGGGAGACTGTTCACTTAATCTCACGATGATTGTTCATATTTCTTATTATTTATTTACATCAATTGTATTTATTCACACCCAATCCTGATGATTAGGTGTCAACAATAGATCTATTTCCAAATCACATTTTTCTCTAAGATGTTCATCGGTTTTTTGTTTCTTCATTGTATTAGTGGGATCTATGGAGCTATTTTTTTTTTTTTTTTATCTCTTCAATGGAATTTTCTAAATCGCCCCATAGTGGTTTGATATTATATGTGAAATTAGATTCATTTATTTTTATTGTGTTTTCATGTAAGATATGAGCAACTTCCCATGATAGCAAGTTTTGTTTCAATGTAATTTCGATGTTTTCAAACGGGGCATATAACAACAGATTATCCCTACAATAGTTTTCATAGTCAATGTGCTTTTTGTATGTAATGAACTGTATGACCTTTGGTTTTTTCCTTTTTGAAATTAGTGTGCCATTTTTGTTGTACCTTGATGCAAATTCAGTAAGGCATATATGCTTAATAGCATGAGGTTGAGCAATGTAATAATCAATGATGGAATTACACATCACATTTTGGAGTTGTCATCTTCCACTTTAAACGATGGTTTGAGGATATGTGTGTTCATCCATTGGTGTCATGTTTATAAATATGCATTCTCGTGAACTGTGATTCAATGGAAGGGAAAGTGTTATATGGACTGCTTATTGAGCTGATATTTGTTGGATATTAAGCAAAGAATTTACCAGTGAACTTATCATTTCGGTAGCATTTATTTTTCTCATTTCATGTTCTTTTCACATTCTTTTAAATGCATTTGTCATTTATTTATCAACTTTTGTCATGTAAGATGTGCAATACGATGTAGTTATGTATGCATTTAAAAGGATGATTTGGGCATTGATATTTGCATTCCATAGTTTTCACATATTCTTTTCAAAGCTATTGTTCCAAATGTGAGAGGGTTTTCGTTCCAATAAAATTATTGGTTGCTTCAATGTGATTTGTATTGCTGCAATGTATTCATATTTGATTAAATGTGATTCATCCAAAAATTGTTCAAAGGTATTATTGTTGTCATATTATTTCTTTTCCAAGACATTATACACAATTTTTTCTTTTTTCTTTATTGTGTCATATACTGAGCCAATTAGTTTGTTAAATTTCATGCTTCTCACGGGTGGAATTGGGAAATTGTATCTACAATGTGAGCCTTTTCTCTTTTTAAAAATTTTTGTATGGTGGTGTTCATGTATTGTTGCAAGCTCTAGATCAAGGTGGTCTATGTTACAAGTTAATAATTGTCAATGAAGTTTTAAATGTCAAAGTTAATATTGACTCCAAATATCGGTGCATTTTATACGAGTAACAACCCATGTTCATGTTCACTTACTATATTTTGGAATTCAGTTACGAAGTAGTAATCCACTATCTCTCCAAAGTGTTTTTTCTTATGATATCATTTGCTTTAAAGCATTAATCCTATACCTGTAATAATGAGTACAAGTTACTACATTCTTTCTTATGAGATAGTCAATGTTACAGTCTTCTATTGTTTCAATATGTTTTTTTTTTTTTTTTTTTTTACGTTTCTCATGTAATCTAGCCAATGTGTTGACCAATGGAGTCCATCAATGTTCAATGCTTGTAAATGTGACAAAGAAATTCAATGATCCTTGTTGACGTATCATGGAAAATATATTTCTCTTCATTTGTTGTAGGAAATCAGAGAAATTCTTATGTTCTTGAAATCCATGTAACCAATGTCACGTTTAAGAAGGTTCTCCAAGGTTGGTTTATGTTTAACATATTTTGTTAGTAACTTTCTTCCTTTTAATTTCCCTTTTCTAATTCTTATTGAAATACATGAAAGGAATTTTCAATTATTATTCGCAATGTTTTGAAAAACAAACTAGTTTTATGGTAATAAAAATCATCACTATAGTGCATTAAATCCCATTGTGTTATTTTTTGGTAGCGAAATATTTCTACAATGTCACTATCACATGGGTTTCCAAAGAAAAGGGTTGGGAAATTCATTTCCTTTGCATACTTGTCTCTAAAAATTCCAAGGAGGTGTTGTCCTTTAGGAAGAGAAAGTTCAATCATCTTGTATTGCAAATCATGGATGCATTGGGACCCTATGTATCTATGCACCAATGTTTCAGTTGGTGTTTCATTTTCTAAATCGCTACTTGTTTCATTTTTGTCTTCAATGTCAACATTTTCAATTGGAGCATTCAAAGCAGTTGATTGTAGGATGCTATCCCAATTTCTATATATGCATATATGTTTTAAGCTCTATAAAGATGTTGAGAACATTGTTCCTTCAATTCTTTCATGACATTGTGCACACGAAATTTTCCTGTTTGAAATGCATTTTTGTATTCCACTCGTCTTTTCAATGCAACAACAACTGTTGTTTTATCTTCCATAGATTGTGGTAGCATTTTGAACAATATATGTTTGGACAGGAATCTTGATAATCGGCCTTTTAAATCCATTTGTGATCGTTTGTTCCCCCATTGTCTTATTTGTGCAAATGAAATTCTTAATAATACGAGATCTTCTTCAAGTTTTGGGAGTGTGGCTACAACTAGAAATGGTTTTTTTTTCGCCTAATATTCTTAGGTGAAGCAAATTGTGGCAATTTTCCATTTTGAAGTGTTCTTTTGCAAACTTTGCATATTACTTTCTTGAGAAAAATTCTATGGTTTTCAGATAAATTTACACACTTTTGTTCCAAGTCCTATACAATGCTTCCCATATTATTTTGAAACTGCAAATGTTTACATATTAGACATTTCTTCTTAGGTATGTCTTTTATCTTCTCTAGGTAAATTGTCAAAGTATTTTTCTTGGATAAGTAACAATGTTGACTTTGCAAATGGAATAGTTGTTTTAATCTATGGACATTGATCCTATAGCTTTTATCTTTGGTCATTGGCATCATACCATAGTGTAATTTGTCTTGATTCCTAAGTGCATTTTTCAACATAGGCCCATGTTACGTGTGTAAGGAGGTTGTTTCTATTGGCACCATTTGATAATGTACATTGTTTCTGTTGCTATGACTATGATCTAGGGGATCAAAAATATGCTCAAAATGAAAGTGATCAAAATCTCCCAAAACCAACACCAAATCATAGAGCTCGTCGTTCTGATTCCAACTATTGGAAATACTGAGGGGGGGGGGGGGGTGAATCAATATTCCTTGGCAATTAGAACTTTAAATCTTTTTAGAGCATTAGTTAATATTCAATTATTATTAATGTTTATGCAATAATAATAATAAATAAAAGAACATAGTAGACAGGAGAATTTTAGATGGAAAACCCCCTTCAGGTCAAAAACCACCGAACGCTTTTCCAATAAATTATTTAATCTTCAGCCCCAACTGAAATGAAGCAATAACTTCCTAGAATTCTAGAAAATCATTCTTCTCCATCTCCCACTGGAAGGATGCCCCAATGCCCTAATTTCTTCAGTAATCAACTGAATCGATGCCCCAACACCCTAGCGAGCCATAACTCACCCTAGCACCACCCTACCACCTTGAAGTGTTCACAGGCCCCAACCTATAGAAGACTTCATACACCTGCCTAACACCTCCCTGCCACCCTATAATGATTGAAATGAGACAAGAGTGTGGATTCCTGTACCAGGGACAATGATCCACGATACAATATGATTTACAATGATTTTTATTGAACACCCAATCAAACTATGACCTGCAACCCAACCATGACATCATATGAAGCATAAAAATTGATAGCTTGTAGGCTTGAATGAAAAAATACACAAGAGGTATTTAATAATAATAATTGATTATATATAAAAATGTATAAGTGATGATTGTTACAATGAGGACCCGCATATATATACTTAAGCAAGTGTCCTTTCATGACCGGGCATGTTTTTTAGACATGCCTTTTCACTTAACTAATGACTTCTTAACATAATCACTACTTGATTACTTAGTATTTATATTATTTATATTTATTCATTTTGTTATGAAATATATTCATAACATAGCCCTTCCCTTCGGAAGCTTTGTCCTCAAAGCTTTAAGATTATGGATTTTCTTCACTTAGTGTATGTCGCCTCGATGTATATAATCTGGATAATCTGGCCATCCTCTCGTCGTGTAGCTCATCAGTAATATTCCCTTGGATTTATTTATTTATTATTTTTTTTATAACTCTAATTTTTTTTTTTTAACTCTATTTTTTAATATATATATGTGTGTTGTGTGTGTGTGTGTGTGTGTACATATACATATCTTGATTAGATCATATAAATTAATTAAATTGACTTAAATTAATTATAAATTAATTCAATTAAGTTTTATTAATTATAAATTAATTTTATACATTAATTAAATTAATTTTAGCTTATGTAACCTTAGGGTTATGACCATATCTCATCACAATTCGAAAACGTACAACACATTGAAAACTAGAAGCATCAAGAATTTAGACCAACACGATTTACGTTGTTGCCGTCGTAGGCAAGGGTCAACCGGATATCAGGCAGTTGGGATGTGAGCTGAGTTGTCAACATGGATGGCAGGGACGTGGGTGGAAGATGAAGGTGGATTCAAAGGCGACAATTGATTGTGGAAAGGGTCGACTGTTGACTGACATTAATAGACCATGATAGCATCACAAACGGGGCAACCGACGATAGTTCAGAACCTTAGACACGGTGTAAGCCTATTCGAGAGGAAACGATAGCTATTCAAAAACTTCAGACGTGGCGTAAGCCTGTTCCATGGGAAACGACGTTGGGCTTCTGTAGGGTGCACAATGGTCGGGCTTCTAGGGAAATCACGACGGGCTTCTGTGGGATGCACCGAGTTGATTCTTTCCACAAGAGCATCCAAATATTAAAAACTTTCCTCAACCATAGAAGCACGGATCTTTGCACCAAGTCCATGTTGCGGAAAGCCTTCTTCCATTGTCACAAGTCAAATTATCTTCCTAATGGATGCATTAATTGTATCTCTGTCCAATGGTCAAATTGAACTAACATTTATTAGCTTGGCACTAATCTCTTCCTCTCTTTCTTCTTCCATTGAATTCAAGAATGAAAAACTCAACTCACGGTTTAGTTTATTAATACTTTAGGAGAAAATGACACTAATCACTACAAAGCTTGAGAACTTTAGGGGAATCTCATTTCTAGGAATATTTAAACATAACCAATCTAATACTATCTCCAGTTCCATTCCTTCTGAATCTGGGGTTTTGAAAAAACTTAATATATTCAACTGTTTTATTATTGCCTCGTGTGCCTTTTGATACCTTGGTAATAAAGGGACATGCCAAATGTTTGATACATCATAAATATTAAGAATGTTGCTTTTTTGGAACATGACAAAATTGAGAAATCATCTCCTTAGTATTCTCTAGAAAGGGCTGAAATCTTCGAAAAAATATACAATGAGGTGTCAACCCCAATACTCTTAGTTCCCTAACACTATGTTGTGTTGGTTTGGTTTTCTGCTCTCCAAAAATAGTTATAAAAGGTACAAGGTTTAGATGGACCCGACAAAAGTCTTTTGGCCCAACTAAATCAGTTGACACAAAGACTCAATGAATGGCATTGATTTAATATCCCTAGTTGTTCCACTCAATTCAATGACGCAGACATCTACTGGACCTTCTTCCCCATCAACATGAATTCCTGCATTTTCTTCATTCTCACTATTTGTGTCCATGTCATTTATATTCACATATTCTTTGTCTCCCTCCAGATCAATAATTTTGATATCTTCCCCTTCATCATAATTGGCATTGTTTCCTCCACTTTTACTATGTAGATTCATGTCTTCCTCTCCATTATCAGAATTAGAATCATTATCTTGATCTAGATCATCCTCATTCACATCAAGATCAACTTTATCTAAATCCTCATCTTGATTTGTATCATTTTCATATTCATCATTATCAACATTTTGATTGAATTCTTCTTCTTTTTCTGCTTCACCTAGTTTCGTTTCTTCATTGTCGCTATTATCTTCCTTATTATTGATCTCCTCTTGACATGCTTTAACTTCTACAATTGATTTTTCTAAACACTGAAATGCTTCTTGAATTTTACTAACTTCTTAATGCATTCAGGATGTGAATGTAATGGCACATTGTGCTACGAACAACATTCAAAGACTCACATCATTATATTGTGCACCATGGCTCTGATACCACTGAAGCATAAAAATTGATAACTTGTAGGCTTGAATGTAAAAATACACAATAGGTATTTAATACTAATAATTTGTTATATATAAATGTATAAGTGAAGATTGTTATAATGAGGACCTACATATATATACCTAAGCAGGTGTCCTTTCATGATCGGACATGTCTTTTAGACATGCCTTTTCACTTAACTAATGACTTCATAACATAATCACTACTTGATTACTTAGTATTTATATTATTTATATTTATTTATTTTGTTATGAATTATATTCATAACAGCATCCCAACGGAGAATCCTATACCTCCCAATAATTCCTTTTTGACTCTAGGTAGACTGACTCTTTTACAATAATGACACTTTTACAAATGACTCTTTTACAACTTTACATTCATGACTCTTGGCCTTGAAAATTCTTCACAATATACAAATGGTTTTCATGTCTTCAAAGGATGTCCCGCTGCAATGCTTCCTTTGATTTGATACTTTTGATCTTGAATTCTTGCTTGAAGTTGTACTTGAATATTCTTCTACTTGCATGCAAAATTTTCCCAGCAAAACCAATCCCAAATCAAAGCAAAATACCCTTCAACTTACCGTTGCCTCAAAACACATGTAAGTACATAATAATGAATAAATACAAATTAAAACTACAATGCATGCCTAAAGTGTGCTTGTCACTTTTGCTGTTGACTTGTTGCAGCAATAGAAAAAGACTTTCACTCTTGATATATCCCTAGACTCTGTGCAAGACTATATCCAAAACTAACCTAAAGATATATACAATAAAAATTAATGATAGACCCTAGACTTGTGATGGACCAAGTTCTAAGTACAACAACAGAGACCATTCTATCAACTATGACAAGACAAGTAACATGAAATTACAACATCATATAGATTTAGCATACTTGGTGTAGCATCAAGAATATGTAGCATCAAATGTGTATTATCAAGAATAGGACATACGAAATGTGGTATCAAAACTAACTATGACATATAGAGACATAGAGATATAACCGAGACCTTGTATGTACTTACGTTGTCCTGAAAAAACATATGTCAAAGATGATACTCATATTTCAAATGTAAACACTAATCATAAATACCTTGTTGTAGGAAACTTAACCTTGATTGTTGATGTGTGGTCCTTACTGTAGTGATCCTTGAATGCATGCTTTTTCTTGCCTTCTAGGAGCTTGATATTGAAGGTGTTATATCTATATAATTTCAGATCTCTAGGGTCTGAAATCATGTCCTATGGTATCCCTCTTAATCCTGTTTCAAACCCCATAGGTATGATCAATATTGGATTCTTCAAGAAAGAGTTATTCCCAATCTCCCATGATAACCTGATTATAGACTGGTTCAGTAGAGCAAACTTGTACGAAGTTCCACGTGTCACTGTTGTGATCTTTGGCCCTGAAAACTATACTAAACAAACTACAATTTGTCCTCTTTATGTGCCTAATTACGAAATTTGAATCCAATTCTTAGAGAGAAAGTTATGATGATTTTCCCAATGTCACATGTTTGACATGGAATTCGGGAGCTTGCAAACACCCTAACATCCTCATATCATATATTCAAACCTACAGCGAACCAAGATCGAAAACTAGTCACGAGGTTCATCAAGATTTCAGATCAAATGGGTTTTAATTTTATATTCTGAATCTTTGCAAAAAAAAAATTTATAGGGAACATTCCACAATGGTCTGTTTGAAGCCACAAAATCCCTATTAGAGGAGGATATGAGGGCCATTATTTATATGAATGTCTTGAGTCGAGAGGGTCATCAACAAGTGAACATTGTAGGTATTTTAGGAGAATTTTTATTTATTAATTATTGACTATTCAATGACCACAACCAATTATGAGTGCCATGCCACAATTCCATAGGGTTTTAGCCCACTAACTAGGGTTACTAACTTCAAACATGAATATCTCTTAAACTGTGAAGAATTACTTGGTGTGCCATATATCAACGGAAACATATAGACAAGTAGAATCCATCTAGAATATCCTTGAGTCAGAATAGATTAATTGTTCAAGTAAAAATTCCCATGCAATATTAGGGCAGCCCCTAGTGCTTCTTGGGTTGACATCAATGAGATCAGTCTTTAAACAATCTTTCACATCCTGAAGATGAACCACCATTGCTGGTTCAAAAAATCGATTATAAAGAAACCTAATGCAATGTATCCATAAGAAATTCTATGTAATCAATGACAACCACTAATCAACACCAACAACTCTTGAATCACCTCAATCTGACATTTTATGAGGAAGTTATCATGTTCTAAATTTTTAGGCAAATAACAAAAAAAGTCAAAGAGTAAGGTTGATTATGCAGGTATGATGCCATGCGGTAGAGTGTATGTTGACGTGGTGTTGACACCAGTATGATAACTTGGTTGTACATATGGCATGTTGGCCAATCTCGTGAGGACACTTGACGCATAGTTATTGGAAGATGAATTTGTATTTAGGCCAATCGCAAGTCACCATGTGGCCCAATCATAGGGTGCCACATGGCCTTATGAGAGGTTGCCACGTGGCCTTGGAATTGCGCCAAAATTTGTTTCAATGACTAATCCATTACTGGCAGATTCAATACCACGACCTTCGTTATACAAACCGACTTCCCAACTAATCAGGCTATAACTATGGTGCTTATTATACCATGGGCCACATTTATATTTATTATGATACGATGGAGCGAATGGAGGAAAGAGTGGGTTGGTGGGTGCGCCCGATTGGCCTGACCCATGGTCTTTGACACACATCATGCAACCATTGATAGAGTATTCAGGGGCCAGGCGCATGGCACCCTTCCCGGACCCAAGGTACAATGACCCCAAGCCATATGGATGACGCGAGAACCGAGAGCAAGTGGTTCAGGTGGAGGATTCATGGCATAGTCATGTATTTCATATATATAATATATATATATATATATATATATATATATATATATATATAATATATATATATATATATATATAGAGAGAGAGAGAGAGAGAGAGAGAGAGAGAGAGAGAGAGAGAGAGAGATATATATAACACACAAAAAACGCATACAATGGCAAGAGGTTTCGGTCAAATTGGTGACATCTGCCCAACCACTCCAATGCCTTACCAGTTGGGCTGGAGCAAATTTGTTGAGCAATTTATGTAGAATAATTTTGTTTTGTTGCAGAGTTTATAGACAGTTTTGGAGGAAGCATAACTTACTCATTTTTTAGCCTTTTTGAGATCAAGAAGAACTTAGACAGGGTTTTTTGAGCATTTTGGACACAATGGCAGTGTTATCTTTTGCAAATTGAAGCTTGTATGTTGATGTATTGAGAATTTGAGAATATAATAAAAGGGTCACCACTAGAAGATGGACCTGGAGACATAGCCCAAGAGGGGTGAACTTCATTATCAATTTCTTGTGTTTGATGTTGCATGATTATCCACTTTTAACTCTTAAAATTCTGCAAATTTACTTAAGTTTGTGTAATTTTGCAACCATGATCCATTGCCTAAAACACTTGAAATAGCTTGAAAATTATTTAATGAAACCTTTACTTTTTATTTTTAGATCATTTTGGTATCAGAGCTTGGTTTTTATGAAAGTTTGAAAGAATTTGCAAGGTTTTTGAATGCATACAAGGTCTAGATTGAGAAGAGGAGAAGGAGCAATTGATTAACTTAACCCTCAAATTGGCTCAAGAAGACCACATACTCCACAAGTCATGGCACATGAAGAAGGAAAAGAACAAGAATTGATGTCTGAGGATGAGATAGATTTTAGAAAATCGTTTTTTTGATATGACTGAGATGGTGAAAGTTTTGCATAATGAAAGAACAAAATGGTTGCAAGGAGAAAGTTCTAATCAACCAAAAGGTGATGGTGGTAATGGGAGGAAGCCTCCACCTCCTCCTCCTCCTTCACCTCCATCCTCACCTCTTCCTTCGCCTCCTTCTTCACATAGACCTACTCCTACATCTCCAAGAGGACAAGTTAAGTCCCCTTTGCTTAAGCTTGATGTCAAGTTTGAATTGCCAATGTATAATGGAGAAGTAAATGTTGAAAATTTGGATAATTGGGTTCATCAATTTGAAGTTTATTGCATTATTCAAAATATTGGTGATGATGTCACAAAGATCCAACTTTCTTCTCTTCGCTTGGAAGGTGTAGCTATCTAGTGGGAGGCCAAAAATCAAGAATATTTGAAGAAAAGTGGTAAAATTATCTCTTCTTGGAATGATTTATAGATGCATTAATAAGGAAATTTTATCCATTGGCTTACATGAAAAAAATAATGGATTAGCGAAATTTTAGACAAGCTAAAGGTCATAGTGTCCAAAATTACACACAAGAGTTAAGAAAAACATAATTAATCTTGGGTGTTGTTTTGACCTCACGATATACTCTCCTTAAATATATAGGTGGATTGCATAGTTATTTGAGACATACTATACTTATGTTTAATCCCACCAATCTAGATGAAGTATGTGTTTAGGATACTCATTTAGAATCAGGAGGCAATAATTTTCCTCAAAATTCCATCAAGAAACCCTTTAAATCCGGAGATAAAGGAAAGGGGAAATTTAAAGGTAAAGGTAAGAAGAATAATTCTACCATCAAGAAAGAGGGAGAGAAACTTACTTGTAAACATTGTTCAAAATATGGCCATGATGAAGACCGTTGTTGGAAATTACATCCAAAATTGAGAACAAAGAAGTTCAATAACAAGGGGAAACAAAAGACTACCGCTGCAACTCAACAAGATTTAGGTTTTGATTCAGTTGATGAAACCAAAATCACAGCCACGGGGATGAAAGGTATAACTTCTAATGCAAGTACTATTTCTTCTAGAAAGCTTGTTGAATCTCAAAATGATAAAGAAAGAAGAGAGCCTTTTCATATCATGGTCACTACAAAACATACAAAGGTTGATACATTATTTGATAATGGATCTCAAGTCAATCCTATCTCTAAAGCAATTGTCAAGAAACTTAATTTAGAGACTACACCTCATACAAAACCTTACCCTTTGGATTGGGTATGTGATGATGCCAGATTTCAAGTGATTAGAAAATGTAAACTCAAATTTGTCATCACTGCTAATTTTAAATATGAGGTAGATATTGATGTTGTACAACTTGATATTTGTGGGGTTGTCTTATGGAGTCCATATTTATATGACAGAAAAGCCATATTATATAATCATGAGAACAAATATCATCTTTTAAAAGATGGAGTTGAGTATATTGTTAGAGCACATCGCAAGAAGATGAACTTATCTCTTGTTAGTGCAGGTCAAATGAAAAGGCTTGTGGATGCTAGTAAGAATTTTGTGTTTTGTTGATGATTAAAGCTAAATATACTATTGAATGTGAAGCTTTCTTAGGATGTGCTTCTAAACTTAAGCATGAATTGGTTGAATTTGTTAGTACTTATGACAAGATGTTTTAGGATCCTACAAGGTTACCTCCAAAAAGAGGTATCCAACATGAGATACCACTACAGCAGGATGCACCACTTTTGAATATTGGCATGTATAGAATGTTGGTTTTGGAGAATGCAGAGATTAAGAAGCAAACTCAAGATCTGCTTGAAAAAGGGGTCATCATACCTTGTATGTCTCCTTGTGGGCCTCCTATTGTTCTAGTTCCAAAGAAAGATGGTACTTAGCGCATGTGTGTGGATTTATGAGCTTTGAACAAGATTACAGTAAAGAATCACTATCCTCTTCCTCGCATTGATGATTTGCTAGATCAGTTAAAGGATGTTATTTATTTTACTAAGTTAGACTTGAGAAATAGTTACCATCAGATAAGGATTGTTGAAGATGATATTTGGAAACTTCCTTCAAGACAAAACCAGGTCTATTTGAATGGTGAGTTATGCCATTTGGGATTTGTAATGCACCTGCCACATTCATGAGAGTTATGAATGATGTATTTTTCCTTGATGATTTTTTCATAGTCTACTTAGATGATATTCTAATTTTTAGTGAGACTCGTGAAGATCATATCAAGCATGTCAAGCAAGTTCTAGATGTCTTGAAAAGGAAAAGTTGTATTTGAAGATGTATAAATGTGAATTTGGGAAAACCTCTTTGGTTTACTTAGTTCATATTGTAGGAGGTGGTGAATTTAAGATTGATCCCTCCAAAGTTGATGTTATTGTGAATTGGCCTAAACCCAACAATGTAACAGAAGTTAGGAATTTTTTGGGAGAAACCCAATATTGGAGAAAATTTATCGCTAGCTTCTCGTTCATTGTAGTACCATTACATGCTTTGACAGTGTGAAGGAGGTATTTCAGTGGGGAGGCAAGAAAGAGAAATCCTTTGACACTTTGAAAGATAAAATCACCACAACACCAGTTCTAGCACTTCTATATCTTAAGAAACCATTAAAAATTAAAACTGATGCAAGTGAATATGTTATGGGAGAGGTATTGATGCAACATGGTAAGCAATATGTTATCATTATGATACATTTTCTAATGCAGTAATTAACTATCCAACTTATGGTAAAGAGTTGTATACTTTGGTACAAATCTTGAAGAAGTGGAAGCATCATTTGATGGGTAAAGAAAGGATTATTTATACTGACCATCAACATTTTCAATATTTACAATTGCAAACCAAGATACAACAAGCTAGACATTTCAAATGGATGGGATTTTTGCAGATATTTTATTTGGTTATCAAGTATAAGAAAGGTATTTACAAAAAAGTTAGAGATATGTTATCAAGGCCCATTGTTAATGAATTTGTCATTCTTAACCATAACTCAATCATGCATGAAATTTATATTGAATAGTATGCTCGAGATGAAGATTTTAAAGATGTTTATGCAACTTTGAGTCACAGCAATCATGTTGAAGAGTTGGATTATCATGTTCATAACAAGTTGTAGTATCATCTTGGTAAGTTTTGTATTACACAGAGTGAAAAAGTTAATGTCATAAGGGAATCCCATACTTCTCTTATTTTTGTCACTTTGGTGTAGGAAAAACAATTGCTTAACTACAAAGGTATCATTATTGGCCTTGTATGAATGAAATTGTATCAAGATATGTGAAAGGATGTTCTATGTGAGATACTAGCAAGCCAAGTAATAGTAAATTGGGTTTCTATGCTCCACTTCCTATCCCTTCTCATCCTTGGGAAAGTATTTCTATGGATTTTTTGGGGGGGGTGGGGGACTACCAATGTCTAGAAAAGGTCATGATTATTTATATGTTGTAGGGGATCATTTCAGCAAAATGTGTGTGTTGATGTCTTGTAAGAAATAGGTTACAGCTAAGAAAACTTCAAAGGTGTTCTTCCAAAATGTACGGGTTCACTTTGGGTTACCTACTTCTATTATTTCTTATCGATATTCTCAATTTATCGAGAAGTTTTGGTCAAGTTTATGGGAACTCTTGGACACAAAGTTGAAGAATAGCACATCATTTCATCCACAAACTAACAGCCAGACAAAAGTAGTGAATAGAATAGTAGTGCATCTCCTTCGAGGATATTGTGGTAAGTATCCTAAACTTTGGGATGAGGATTTTCATTACATCCAACATGCCTACAATCATGCCAAGCATTCATCTACACAAGTATCTCAATTTGAAGATTGTTTGGGTTATTTCCCAAAGTATCTTTTGGATTTCATCTCTGTTAAAAATATTGCAGTAGATGGACATAGTGATGTGTACAAAACAAAGCATTTCATTGAACAAATCCAATTAGTGCATCAAAGGATACAAGAACAGCTGGAGAAAATCCAAGCCAAGTACAAAGCAAGACATGATAAGCATCAGGTTGATCATGATTTCCAAGTGAGAGATCAAATTTGGTTGTACATCAGCAAATAAATATTATAGGGTGAAGGTAAAAAGCTCAAGGCAATCAGATATGGTCCTTTCAAATATTGGAGAAGATTGGTAACAACGCTTTTTGATTAGATTTGCCACCTTACATGTAAATGCATTCTTTTATGAATGTGGAAAACTTGAGATTATATGAGCCTCCTATGATCGTTGATCAAGAAGAGAATATGCAGATTCCATCTATAAAAGATTTTTCTCCTAAATATTTCAATGAGTTGCAGGAAGACATTATTCTTGACAGGAGGATAAGAACTTCACACAAGGGAAATGTGGAGTATCTTCATGTGGGGCTCAAAGGCACTGATCCAAGAAAAGTAAGGTGGATAGAGACCAGGAAAGTGAGGGAGATTTACCCTCACTTAATTTTTTAGTAAAAACATACTTTTGGTGCTCCAACAGCTTTTATTGGGGAGGAGTGATCCAGGGGATCAAAAATATGCTCAAAAATTAAAGTTCTCAAAATCTCCCGAAACAAGTGCCAAATCATATGGCTTGTCATTTTGATTACAAAAACACTTGAATCACCTCAATCCGACATTGTATGAAGAAGTTATCACATTTTGAAGTTTTTGGCAAACGACAAAAAAGTCAAAGAGCATGGTTGACTATGAAGGTACAGATGCCACATGGAAGATCATACACTGATGTTGTGCTGAAATTAGCAGGATGAATTCGTTGTATGGATGGAATGTGGGCCAATCCCGTGAGGACACTTGGCGCATAGTTATTAGCGGATGAGTTTGTATTTGGGCTAATCACAAGCCACCATGTGGGCCAATCAGAGGGTTCCATGTGCCCTCTGGAATCAAGCCAAAATTTGCTTCAACAACCAAGCCACAACCGACGGATTCAACCCACGACCTTCATTATACAAACTGACATCCCGACTAATGGGCTATAATTGTGGTTACCACAGGTCACATTTATATTTATTATGATATGGTAGAGCGGTTGGAGGAAAGGCCGGTTCTATGGGCACGCCCGACTGGCTTGACCCATGGTCATCGACACACATCATGAGACCACTAGTGAAGTATTCCGGGGTAGGGTGCATGGTACCCTGCCTACACCCAAGGCATAATGACCCAAGGCCATATGGATGATGTAAGAACTGAGAGTGAGTTGTTCAGGTAGAGGATTCAAGGTGGAGGCTCGTATTTAATTTATATATATATAACACAAAACAACACATACAATGGCACGAGGTGTGGGTCAAACCCATGACCTTCGCCTAACCACTCTAGTGCCTTACCAATTGGGCTAGAGCGAATTTGTTGAGCGAATTTTGTAGAGCTGGTTTGTTTTGTTGTAGAGTTTATAAGTAGTTTTGGAGGAGGCATAACTTGCTCATTTTTCAGCCTTTTTGAGCTCAAGAAGAGCATATACAGGGGTTTTTTAGCATTATGGACACAATGGCAAGTTATTTTTTGCATATTAATGTTTGTATGTTGATGTATTGATAATTTGAGCATATAATAAAAAGGTCACCACTAGAAGTTGTTGGAAATGTGTTCACTACTGAGAGGGGGGGTGAATCAGTAATGACAAGGTCTATATGTATACTTTGACTATGTCCAGCAAGGAAGTTTCTCATATGAAATCAACTTTTTGAACACCATCCATTGAAGGCCTCTACCCCCAATAAGTCTCGCCCAACATCCATTGGACTATGAGAATGCCACTTCCTCTACTGAAGCTACCAATGCCCATCAGCAAGGAACACACATCCCTTCTTCACCAACCTATCTCGATTTGCTTATCACTAAGGCCACATTTCATAATGCTTCAAACTAGTCCCATGCACAAGAAAACAAAAACTTTCTCTCTTTGATAACCTCAATAAATCAACATCATCTCAATCAAACAAATCCAATACATCTCAATCAACTCAAACAACAACATGCATAATATATGTCTCTAGCAAAACAATTTCATTGTAAGATATCAACACTACTCAATAATGGTCTCCAAGGATATGCAACAATCCTTCAATGTAATCTCTACTCAAACTCTGCTCATTGAATAACCAACACCCATAAATCTCCCACAACACAACCATACATCGAAATCTTGCATACATATACTCCAAAAACATCTCCATAAGAAAACATAGTGTACAAGATCAAATAATAGTTATATAATGCAATGCTACAACCATACAACTTAAACATCTACAATATAATCATTGTCCCCTCAATTATGAACTCCTGCAAATACAATGTTAGCAAAACAATAATTTCATAGAGAGAATGCTTAACATATAATCTCCAAAGTATTAGTAACCTCCTTTGTGGTTTGTCTTCATAACCTGCGTGAGCATTTGAAGAAGCATATACATAAATATTTGTTGTAAACTACGATCCAATGATCTATGAAACTCATCGATCTCTGTTACAATGACTGCATATTCCCTTTCACATGAATGTAAATCAAACTTTTGCATCTCTATGATCCTAACATACTCATCTCTTAATCTTTAGTTATCCTTATATTGTAGGAGCTCGACCTAAAGATTATACATCAACTTCTGTATCTCACCCACATTCAACAATAGTCGATCTTCTCTTCTTTTAAACAATTTTTTCCATTACTGCACTACTTACTCCATTAAAGAATTCACACTTCAAATTACATTCCATCATGTTGATTTAGTCAATTTGAACCTTTTACGAAAATTCTCGAACAAGAAACATAACAAAACAATTTAAAACATTTGAGATGTGCGACGAATCTAGAGAAAATTGACCTACAGACATAATCGTTGGCACAACATAGATGAAACTTGACTGCATTTGCATGGATAAGCCTTTTTCCTTGTGATTGGAGCTCTCAGCTTCATGGATAGGCTTTCAAGGGAGCGACTGAGACAGAGGATCAAGGAGAACACAAGTTCTTCAACTCAGAATTGCCTTCGACTTCTTGATCAACGTATCTAGCATTTGCAAATCTTGTCCAAGCTATGACAAGTCTCAAAACCATCTATGCAACCTCCTGTTGAGCTTATACATGATGTAGTCACCATAAGTGCAAGAACCAACTCATCAGAGCCAAAACTATATCAAGTGGCATCAAACATGAAGCTCAATTGTAGATGGAATCATGATAGCCTCTTCAACTCCTTTAGACATCAACAGGATTCCAATCCATAAATTAGGAGCATTAAGGGCATCTCAAGGGAAACACTACAAGTATCATCTACATGGATACCTATATGACCAACCAACCAACAAAGCCATCAAATCACCTGCAACATAAACATTTGACATAGCAACCATAGAGACCAATACCATCAAGCAATCATATCATCTCCAACACAAGTCCAGGTTGACATCAATGCCAACCATCACCTCTTCAAAACATCACTCATATCAACATCAATGCCAATAGAAGTTGGACCCGGAGACATAGCCCAAGAGGGGTGAATTCTATTATCAATTTTCTTGTGTTTGATGTTGCATGTTTTTCCACTTTTAAATGTTAAAATTCTGCAAAGTTACTTAAGTTTGCATACTTTTGCAACCATGATCCATTGCCTAAAAGACATGAACTAGTTTGCAAATTATTTAATGAAACCTTCACCTTTTATTTTTGGATCATTTTATTTATTAACAAAGGTGCATAATGGATGTGTAATGGGCATGTTTCAAATGACACTATATTGTATGTTTGATTTGAACTATTGTTGCATGGAAAATAATTAACAACACTCCTAATTATAGAGGACCACTCTTGCATGTTTACTTTGAATACTATTGTTTCCCATTACAAACAAAATGACCTGCCTTAACCCCTACCTTTTTCATATGGCATTGCCATGTTAATATGGCATCCTTGCCAATCTGCAACTTTTTTTTACTTTTTATGACATCATTTGATAGATATTTTTGTAAACAATGTAATGCATCTTGTGCATTGCAGATGATCGAATTGCAGAATGACTACACAATGTAAAGTCTTAAGGATTCTACATCACAGTCAGGTGTTATCAAATGACAAAGTGCAGAGAACATGTTATCTCCACAAGTGGATATAGTATTCATTCCTTTATGAAATTCATCGCCTTGCATTTATCGTTCATCATTTGCCAATATATTTTTAGACCTTTGTAGGAAGGAGATAAGTATTCATTGCATGTTATAATGGATCGACCTATTTTTTCGTACAACAATGGTTCATAGTGTCCATTAAGAGGGTTTGAATCATGGGACAATATATGCAACGGGTTTGTAGTTTCGTTTGACTTGAAGAGCAAATGCCTTTTTTTTGTCATTGACTAGATTCCTATTGGTGAATTCAACCATTTGACCAACCAACATATGCAAAAATGTGCCCCCCCCCATAGTCCTTATTTGTTTCCACTAGGAATTCTATGTAAATATGTTTTGGCGTCATGAATTCCATGAAGCTTATATAGGAAATTGGGTGCTAGCTTGTAATGAAATGATTATATTGCTTCTATGTGGCCTTGTTAGAGGCACATCAAGAAGTGTTCTATTGTGCCATTTCGTAATTCAATGGATGTATAATGAAAATGCAAAAGGACATTAATTGGATTCAAAAGACAATCACTTGGAGCATATGAAAAATCTTGAAACCTAAAAATATTATTGGTGTTCAAGGCATCATCAATAATCACTTCATTGTTGCATTATTTTTTCAATTGGTAATTCTCAGCATCAACTATTTCAACCATATATGTATAGTTTTTTGGTCAAATTTTTTGTTGAAATTGTGTAGCTAAATGCAATTGTCTTTTCGTTGCAAGATTGGGAAACTTGCATCAAAAAAGAGAAATTGTATTTTCCATGAAACAGAACAAGTAAGATAGTACAATGCAGCATGCAACCGACTTGATGTTGTTACTTCCACATATTTGCAAAACACCTATGCAAAAGAATATAATGAACTTTCCATATGAGTTTCGATCTATGAAATTATTAACCTATGACATACAATGAAAGCAGTAGGAAACTTCAAGAAAGGACTAAACCTAGGGATACTGCGTGGACAGCGTAACTACGATTTGTTTCATTAGTCATCATTACGATGCCAATGCATGTAGAAGGCCAACACAGAATACCGTAAATCCCAAATATTAGGCAAATCGTTCCCATACATTAGAAGATTATTAGGAAATTCAGGTTTATTTATGGTATAACTCTTTGCTCTTCTCTTAATCGTTGTTGGATGTATTTTTATGTTGCTCATACTTATACGGATATGTATGCACAATAAAGCAGGGTCTTAGAAAACCACAAAAGTCGTAGACTCTAACAAAGTATCTAGAACAACAATAGTGTTGTCCACAGTAGTTGTGATTCAAGGTATGTGGTTCCAACTCCCCTATAACAAATCTGAGTAATTATAGCACTATATATAACACCATTGATTCCTTTTGCAAGATTCTATTGAAAAAATTGAGGTTATCACAATAACAAATATGAGAATAGCTTAAATGAGGGAGACTGAGGAGTTATTAGTTTCATGGGTAACATGTAAGATCATATGTATAATTTAAAGTTATCCTTATTAAAATAAATAAACATAACGTGCAGACCATGAATATAGTTCAACAATGTTGTCTATGCTATATGAAATTAATACTAAAATTTTTAAAATGAATTTAGTCATAATATTCATATCAATGAATGTTTATATAAAGTTATATAATTGTTTATTAACTTACTTGGAATGGCATGAGCCAAGTAGAATGTAAAATATGCCAAATTGGAGAATATGATGGGAAGTTTCCATGATATCCAAAAAAACCTAAATTTCAAGCATAATGCATGCCCACAAAAAAATGCCAATGTTTTTTATCTTCCCAACATCAAGAATGATCTATTATCATTTGAACTGGAATTTTGTACTTTGTCTGAGGGCAATCAAGAACATGACAACTTAGGCTACAATCTAAAATTTCATTGTCTTCTAACTTTTCAACTTGGCAAAACGAGAAAACAAATTAAGTAAAATAACTATGCAAAACTTTTCGAGAATAGGAGTCTTTGCATCTAGGATAAAGGATCTTCCAAATACCTAACATCCTTGATGCAAAGATACATCAGGAAGTCAATAAACCAATTTACAAATTACAAATGAGAAATATGCATTTCGGCACAAGGTTTTCAAAATCACAGTAGAAATTAATGCACAACCATTCTCCATATAATCATGAAAGCGCACTCATTTAACCGTAATGTTTTTTTAATGGAAATGCAACATTTAAAGGAAAACAAACTATATATATTCATAAGCTTCAGTGGAGAAGAAAACTTGATAAACTCTATAATTCCTTGTAGAAAGATAAAACAATGTTGTCTAACAACAATCATACAAAGGATGCAAGTATTCGTCTACAAAAAATGAAAAAAACAATGTGACCCAATTCAGAAGTAAATTTTACTATGGAAATGTTATATTCGGGAATCTAAATGCAAGCACCATAGAACTAGAAAAATTATCAAAAGGAATATGATAACCATTGGAAGAAAAACAAGACAAATTTACATACATGTTTTTGTGTATGTTAAAAAAGCTAGTGAATCTAAAGGAAAGTGGTTGACCAACTACTAGCTCTAGTCGATAGCGTTGAAGCTCCTATTCAGCAAAGCCCCACCCCAAATTCAGTGACTACAACGTAGTTTTGTTATCTGCAAGGTAACAACGGATTTCTTAGTTTGATGGTGAACATGTAAGATAATTAAACACCCAAAACCAACCCCAAACTAATAATGATTAAACATAACTACCACCTCTAATCCACAACATTCAAGCTCCTATACACTGAAGACCAACCCCAAACTCAATGATTGCAATGTTGTTTTTTTTGGAAGCTAACAGCGAAGCTTACCAATTTTGAAGCTCCTGAACTTACTCTTTTTCATTAATGAGAATGGAAAAAAAAACCACTAATAATCCCCACACAAATAGTCGCCAAGAGATGTTGATTTGTTTTCAGTGCTTCTGTTAATATTGCCTTGTTAATTTTCAATATGCCATCTACATCGCTACCAACTTGTTATCCATGATGTTTCGTACCTCCAACAAAGCGTTCCATCCCCGACTCTGGTCATAAAACTTTTAAACCATATATCACCATATCACAACAAATATAATTCATTAAATGCCACTTAAAACTCAACATCGTGCTATGTACATACTATATCTAACGAAATGTAATTCATATCCCACACTAAATGAACACCATAATGCACCAACAATAATAATGTGATATAGTATATGAACTTTCATTTCCAATGCAAACATTATGTCATATCTTATGAGGTTATATGTTCAACAAAACACAAGGGTTAAATGGTGTCCAACTCCCGGTTGTGAGTACGGTGTGCAGATTTTCATTATAGAACGATTTGCATTATAGAACGACACATCCACTGGCGTCAATGTCATCTGCATGGAATGCTTCAATATTTGTTTGAGAGTCAGAAAAGGCGTCTGAAGTGTGCTTCGAGGGATTTGTTTGAGGAGTTGTCTATAATGCGACTTTTTGGAGATTCCGGTGACGGAATCCGGCGGAAGAAATTGAGGTTAAATCTTGATTTGTTGCAATTAAAATGGTTTTTTAACTACATATTTGGATTCAGTGCCCTGAAAAACCCCTGCGACTCTTTGACTGTGTAGAAACTAGCTATCAAACTTGCGATTCCAATAAATTGCTGCCAAACTTGGACCGGAAAAAGCCACCGAAAAAACTTTCAAAAAGTCACATTATAAACAACTGCTTTGTTTGAGAGCCTCACCCTCAAAGCTATGCTCAACCTTTAAATGCAAGATACAATCTCCACGATACAAAGTGGAGATTGGGTTGTATAACGATCCATCGTGCCAAAAAAATATAAATTAACAATCATTACATAATAAAAGAAATAAACCAAGAACTAATCAAATCCACTATGAAGAATTTTAAAATAAAATAAAATAATCTTATGGTCACCTGTCATAAATACCAACTTAGCGCTGGTATTTGAAAAAAACAAACGCAGCTCGCTTGCCTGTCCTCATCCTCCTCTACTACCATTAACGCTAACTAATATTTGAAAAAACAAAAAGATATTTGGCGAGGATGAGTAATAACATTGGAGATACGTGTACAGTCCACAGCATGACAGGTTACAGAACAAACAGCGCAACGGATTATATGAATAACACGTTTCAATTCTTTTCAATCTTGGGATACTAAGACCGCCAATCCCTTCTCATATATATACAGTGGACTCCCCATTCCATTCCTCCTCGTTCTCGCATTCTATTGTGTGTTTGTCAGAAGCAACTACGGTTAGCAATTTGTCGACGAGGGAGAAGAAAGACATTGGAAAGAATTTGGGTGGTTTTCTGATTAGATTGGATTGGTTGATATAACGAAGAAATCCCATCTTTGAAATCTCATTTATAACGAAGAAATCTCGTGATGGTGAAGAAGATGAGGAGTGGGTTTATCAAGGGGAGCTCGGTTTTGGTGTTAGTGGTGATATTTTTGAGTTGCGGCCATTGGGGTACGGGTGCTGCAGTGGATGAATCTCAGGAGTCTGGTGCACATCAAACCATTGAGGCAGCCAAAGAAAACGCGGAAGCCTTGAAGGAGAAGGCTGGTCAGTGGAAGAATGATGCAAACCAAGCTGCTGAGAGTGCAACCGAATCTTCAGAGTCTTGGACTGATTGGGCCAAGGATAAACTCTCTTCTATTGCTGGGTATGTAACGATTTCTCACTTTACTCTTTTTTGGGTTGTCCTATTTCTGGGTCTCTTTTATATATATATATATATTAAATTGCTTTTTACTCTTTAGCCCCTAGCCCGCCCATATATATATATATTCGCCCACATATATATATATATATATATATATAAATTGCTTTTTACTCTTTAGCCCCTAGCCCGCCCATATATAATATATATATATAATATTGCTTTTTACTCTTTAGCCCCTAGCCGCCCAATATATATATATATATATATATATATATTTTGTAAATTTAGTAAGATATATTTATATTACCTTTCTAGTTTATTTTATAATAATTATATATTAAATTTCGTAGATATATTTATATTACATGTCTAGTTTATAAATTTATAAATTTCAAAAACTGGATAGTGGAACAAAAGTATATATGTTCCGATAGTGGAACAAAGTATCCATGTTCCAATAATGGTTATTGGAACAAAGTTCACCATTGGATTGCAAGATTAACTTTCTTATTGTTCAAAAAAACTTACAAAAACTTACATCTACTTAGAAAAGGTGTTTCTTATAGGATGAAAGTTCTTACATCTACTTAGAAAAGGTGTTTCTTATAGGATGAAAGTTAAAGGTGTTCCTTATAGGAATTAACTTTCAATTCTTAAAAAAAAAAATTAACTTTCAAATTCTTAAAAAAAAAAAAACTTATAAAATAGTGGATATTGGAACAAAGTTTGCTTATAAAAACTTATAAAATAGTGGATATTGGAACAAAGTTTACTATTGGATAAAAACATATAAAATAGTGGATATTGGAACAAAGTTTACTATTGGATTGCAGGATTAACTTTCAGATTGTTCAAAAAACTATATCGGATCCCAAGTTATCAGATCCCAAGTTCTATTTGTTCAAAAAACTATATCGGATCCCAAGTTCTATTTTTATATTTTTGTTAGTTTATAATTTTTATATTTTTGTAAATTTCGTAGATATATTTATATTACATTTCTAGTTTATAATTTTCAAAAACTGGATATTGGAACAAAAGTATCCATGTTTCAATAGTGGAACAAAGTATCCATGTTCCAATAGTTGTTATTTGAACAAAGTTCACCATTGGATTGCAAGATTAACTTTCTTATTTTTCAAAAACTTAAAACTTACATCTAGTTAGAAAAGGTGTTCCTTATAGGATTAACTTTAAGATTCTTCAAAAAAATACTTATAAAAACTTATAAAACAATGGATATTGGAACAAAGTCTACTATTGAATTGCAGAATTAACTTTAAGATTCTTAAAAAAATACTTATAAAAACTTATAAAATAGTGGATATTGGAACAAAGTCTACTATTGAATTGCAGAATTAACTTTTAGATTGTTCAAAAAACTATCTCGGATCCCAAGTTCTAATAGTGGATATTGGAACAAAGTCTACTATTGAATTGCAGGATTAACTTTTAGATTGTTCAAAAAACTATCTCGGATCCCAAGTTCTAATAGTGGATATTGGAACAAAATTCACCATCTAATAGTGGATATGGATATTAACTTTTAGATTGTTCAAAAAACTATCTCGGATCCCAAGTTCTAATAGTGGATAGTGGAACAAAATTCACCATCTAATAATGGATATGGATATTGGAACAAAATTCACCATCTAATAGTGGATATTGGAACAAAATTCACCATTGGATTGCATCATTAACTTTCTTAAAACTTACAACTAAGTAGACAAAAACTTACAACTAGGTAGACAAGGTGTTCCTTACACGATTAACTTTAAGATTGTTAAAAAAAAACTTATAAAAACTTATAAAATAGTGGATATTGGAACAAAGTCTACTATTGAATTGCAGAATTAACTTTTAGATTGTTCAAAAAACTATCTTGGATCCCAAAGTTCTAATAGTGGATATTGGAACAAAGTCTACTATTGAATTGCAAGTTCTAATTTTGGATATTGGAACAAGTCTACTATTGAATTGCAGGATTAACTTTTAGATTGTTCAAAAAACTATTTCGGATCCCAAGTTCTAATAGTGGATATTGGAACAAAATTCACCATCTAATAGTGGATATGGATATTTGGAACAAAATTCACCATCTAATAGTGGATATTGGAACAAAATTCACCATTGGGTTGCATCATTAACTTTCTTAAAACTTACAACTAGGTAGACAAGGAGTTCCTTACACGATTAACTTTAAGATTGTTAAAAAAAACTTATAAAATAGTGTAACTAGGTAGACTTGCATTGAATTGCAGGATTAACTTTTAGATTGTTCAAAAAACTATTTCGGATCCCAAGTTCTAATAGTGGATATTGGAACAAAATTCACCATCTAATAGTGGATATGGATATTTGGAACAAAATTCACCATCTAATAGTGGATATTGGAACAAAATTCACCATTGGGTTGCATCATTAACTTTCTTAAAACTTACAACTAGGTAGACAAGGAGTTCCTTACACGATTAACTTTAAGATTGTTAAAAAAAACTTATAAAATAGTGTAACTAGGTAGACTTGCATCATTAACTTTCTTAAAACTTACAACTAGGTAGACAAGGTGTTCCTTACACGATTAACTTTAAGATTGTTCAAAAAAAACTTATAAAATAGTGTAACTAGGTAGACAAGGTGTTCAAAAAAAACTTATAAAATAGTGTAACTAGGTAGACAAGGTGTTCCTTATAGGATTAACTTTAAGATTGTTCAAAAAAACTTATAAAATAGTGGATACATGGTGGATATTGGAACAAAGTTCACCATTGGATTGCAAGATTAACATTCTTAAATTGCAAGATTAACTTTCTTAAACTTACAACTAGGTAGACAAGATTAACTTTCTTAAACTAAATAGTGGATACATGGTGGATATTGGAACAAAGTTCACCATTGGATTGCAAGATTAACATTCTTAAATTGCAAGATTAACTTTCTTAAACTTACAACTAGGTAGACAAGATTAACTTTCTTAAACTAAATAGTGGATACATGGTGGATATTGGAACAAAGTCCACCATTGGATTGCAAGTTTATTGCAAGATTAACTTTCTTAAACTTACAACTAGGTAGACAAGATTAACTTTCTTAAACTTATAAAATAGTGTAACTAGGTAGACAAGGTGTTCAAAAAAAACTTATAAAATAGTGTAACTAGGTAGACAAGGTGTTCCTTATAGGATTAACTTTAAGATTGTTCAAAAAAACTTATAAAATAGTGGATACATGGTGGATATTGGAACAAAGTTCACCATTGGATTGCAAGATTAACATTCTTAAATTGCAAGATTAACTTTCTTAAACTTACAACTAGGTAGACAAGATTAACTTTCTTAAACTAAATAGTGGATACATGGTGGATATTGGAACAAAGTTCACCATTGGATTGCAAGTTTATTGCAAGATTAACTTTCTTAAACTTACAACTAGGTAGACAAGATTAACTTTCTTAAACTTATAAAATAGTGTAACTAGGTAGACAAGGTGTTCAAAAAAAACTTATAAAATAGTGTAACTAGGTAGACAAGGTGTTCCTTATAGGATTAACTTTAAGATTGTTCAAAAAAACTTATAAAATAGTGGATACATGGTGGATATTGGAACAAAGTTCACCATTGGATTGCAAGATTAACATTCTTAAATTGCAAGATTAACTTTCTTAAACTTACAACTAGGTAGACAAGATTAACTTTCTTAAACTAAATAGTGGATACATGGTGGATATTGGAACAAAGTTCACCATTGGATTGCAAGTTTATTGCAAGATTAACTTTCTTAAATTTACAACTAGGTAGACAAGATTAACTTTCTTAAACTTACAACTAGGTAGACAAGGTTCTTAAACTTACAACTAGGTAGACGACTAGGTAGACAAGATTAACTTTCTTAAACTTACAACTAGGTAGACAAGGTGTTCCTTATAGGATTAACTTTTATATTGTTCAAAAAAAACCTATACTTTCTTAAACTAAATAGTGGATACATGGTGGATATTGGAACAAAGTTCACCATTGGATTGCAAGATTAACTTTCTTAAACTTACAACTAGGTAGACAACTAGGTAGACAAGATTAACTTTCTTAAACTTACAACTAGGTAGACAACTAGGTAGACAAGATTAACTTTCTTAAACTTACAACTAGGTAGACAAGGTGTTCCTTATAGGATTAACTTTTATATTGTTCAAAAGAAACCTATAAAATAGTGGAACTAGGTAGACAAGGTGTTCCTTAAAGGATTAACTTTCAAATTGTTAAAAAATAGTGGAACTAGGTAGACAAGGTGTTCCTTAAAGGATTAACTTTCAAATTGTTAAAAAAAACTTATAAAATAGTGGATATTGGAACAAAGTTCACTAAAAACTTATAAAATAGTGGAACTAGGTAGAGAAGGTGTTTCTTAAAGGATTAACTTTAAGATTGTTAAAAAGAAACTTATAAAACAGTGGATATTGAAACAAAGTTCACTATTGGATTGCAGAATTAACTTTCAGATTGTTCAAAAAACTATATTGGATCCCATGTTCCACTTGCGGACATTGGAACAAAAAAAACTTATGGACATTGGAACAAAAAAAACTTATAAAATAGTGGATATTGGAACAAAGTTCACTATTGGATTGCATGATTAACTTTCAGATTTTTCAAAAAACTATATCATATCCCATGTCCCAATGGTGGACATGAGAACAAAGTTCACCATTGGATTGTAGGATTAACTTTCTTATTGTTCAAAAAATTTACAAAAGCTTACAACTAAAACTTATAACTAGGGAGACAAGGTGTTACCTAAACTTACAATCCATTGTAGGATTAACTTTCTTATTGTTCAAACCATTGGATTGTAGGAATAACTTTCTTATTTTTAAATTTTTTTACAAAAGCTTACACCTAAAACTTACAACTAGGTAGACAAGGTGTTACCTAAACTTACAACTAGGTAGACAAGGTGTTGCTTATAGGATTAACTTTCAGATTGTTCAAAAAACTTACAATTAGGTAGACAAGGTGTTACCTAAACTTACAACTAGGTAGATAAGGTTGCTTATAGGATTAACTTTTAGATTGTTCAAAAATTTTACAAAACCTTACAACTAAAGGTGTTCCTTATAGGATTAACTTTTAGATTGTTCAAAAATTTTACAAAACCTTACAACTAAAGGTGTTCCTTAAACTTACAACTAGGTAGATAAGGTTGCTTATAGGATTAACTTTTAGATTGTTCAAAAATTTTACAAAACCTTACAACTAAAGGTGTTCCTTATAGGATTAACTTTTAGATTGTTCAAAAATTTTACAAAACCTTACAACTAAAGGTGTTCCTTATAGGATTAACTTTCAGATTGTTCAAAATTTTTACAAAATCTCAAAAATTTTACAAAACCTTACAACTAAAGGTGTTGCTTATAGGATTAACTTTCAGATTGTTCAAATTTTTTACAAAATCTTACAACTAAAACTTACTTAAGCTTACAACTAGGTAGGCAATGTGTTGCTTAAGCTTACAACTAGGTAGGCAATGTGTTGCTTAAGCTTACAACTAGGTAGACAAGGTGTTGCTTAAACTTACAACTAGTTAAGCTTACAACTAGGTAGGCAATGTGTTGCTTAAGCTTACAACTAGGTAGACAAAGTGTTGCTTAAACTTACAACTAGGTAGACAAAGTGTTGCTTAAACTTACAACTAGAGCTAAGCTTACAACTAGGTAGGCAATGTGTTGCTTAAGCTTACAACTAGGTAGACAAAGTGTTGCTTAAACTTACAACTAGGTAGACAAAGTGTTGCTTAAACTTACAACTAGGTAGACAAAGTGTTACCTAAACTTACAACTAGGTAGACAAGATTAACTTTAAGAATTTTTTGAGTTAAGCTTACAACTAGGTAGGCAATGTGTTGCTTAAGCTTACAACCTGGTAGACAAAGTGTTGCTTAAACTTACAACTAGGTAGACAAAGTGTTTCTTAAACTTACAACTAGGTAGACAAGATTAACTTTAAGAATTTTCAAAAAACTTACAAAATAGTGGATAGTGAAACGATTGTAGGATTAACTTTCGGATTGTTCAAAAAAAAAACTTACAGATAGGTAAGGTGTTCCCACTATGATTAACTTTCACAAAAAAACTTAAAAAAAAACTTACAATAAGTAAGGGTTTGTAAGGTGTTGCTCATAGGATTAACTTTCAAAAAGTTCAAAAAAACTTACAAAATAGTGGAATGACTTATAAATCGGTAGGCAAGGTGTTGCCTATAGGATTGAATTTCAGATTGTTCAAAAACTTACAACTAACTCATAGGATTAACTTTCAAAAAGTTCAAAAAAACTTACAAAATAGTGGAATGACTTATAAATCGGTAGGCAAGGTGTTGCCTATAGGATTGAATTTCAGATTGTTCAAAAACTTACAACTAAGTGGACAAGGTGGTGTTGCCTAGGTGTACAAGGTGTTCCTTATAGGATTAAACCACATATTGTTCAAAAACTTATAACTATAGATTGTTCAAAAACTTACAACTAGGTGGACAAGTTGTTGCCTATAAAGAGTTACATGCATAGTTGTGTTTAGAGCAAACTAGACAAAAATAAGTGTTTGCATATGGTTACTAAATGATATAAGCATTGAAAAGCAAGGCATAGCTCGTTTTCAAAATGAAATGTCTAGGAATAGCTTTATTTAACTAAGAGTTACATGCATAGTTGTGTTCAGAGCAAACCACACAAAAACAAGTGCAAAAAAAACAAGTGTTCACATATTGCAAACCACACAAAAACAAGTGTGAAAAAAACAAGTGTTCACATATTGTATTCCACACAAAAACAAGTGTGAAAAAAACAATTGTTCACATATTGTATTCTAAATGATACAGGCATAGAAAAGCTATACTAAATGATACAAGCATAGAAAAGCTAGGATTAAACCACATATTGTTCAAAAACTTATAACTATAGATTGTTCAAAAACTTACAACTAGGTGGACAAGTTCTTGCCTATAAAGAGTTACATGCATAGTTGTGTTTAGAGCAAACTAGACAAAAATAAGTGTTTTCATATGGTTACTAAATGATATAAGCATTGAAAAGCAAGGCAAAACTAGACAAAAATAAGTGTTTGCATATGGTTACTAAATGATATAAGCATTGAAAGGCAAGGCATAGCTCGTTTTCAAAATGAAATGTCTAGGAATAGCTTTATTTAACTAAGAGTTACATGCATAGTTGTGTTCAAAGCAAACCACACAAAAACAAGTGCGAAAAAAACAAGTGTTCACATATTGCAAACCACACAAAAACAAGTGTGAAAAAAACAAGTGTTCACATATTGTATTCCACACAAAAACAAGTGTGAAAAAAACAATTGTTCACATATTGTATTCTAAATGATACAGGCATAGAAAAGCTATACTAAATGATACAAGCATAGAAAAGCTAGGATTAAACCACATATTGTTCAAAAACTTATAACTATAGATTGTTCAAAAACTTACAACTAGGTGGACAAGTTCTTGCCTATAAAGAGTTACATGCATAGTTGTGTTTAGAGCAAACTAGACAAAAATAAGTGTTTGCATATGGTTACTAAATGATATAAGCATTGAAAAGCAAGGCAAAACTAGACAAAAATAAGTGTTTGCATATGGTTACTAAATGATATAAGCATTGAAAAGCAAGGCATAGCTCGTTTTCAAAATGAAATGTCTAGGAATAGCTTTATTTAACTAAGAGTTACATGCATAGTTGTGTTCAGAGCAAACCACACAAAAACAAGTGCGAAAAAAACAAGTGTTCACATATTGCAAACCACACAAAAACAAGTGTTCACATATTGTATTCCACACAAAAACAAGTGTTCACATATTGTATTCCACACAAAAACAAGTGTGAAAAAAACAATTGTTCACATATTGTATTCTAAATGATACAGGCATAGAAAAGCTATACTAAATGATACAAGCATAGAAAAGCTAGGATTAAACCACATATTGTTCAAAAACTTATAACTATAGATTGTTCAAAAACTTACAACTAGGTGGACAAGTTCTTGCCTATAAAGAGTTACATGCATAGTTGTGTTTAGAGCAAAACTAGACAAAAATAAGTGTTTGCATATGGTTACTAAATGATATAAGCATTGAAAAGCAAGGCAAAACTAGACAAAAATAAGTGTTTGCATATGGTTACTAAATGATATAAGCATTGAAAAGCAAGGCATAGCTCGTTTTCAAAATGAAATGTCTAGGAATAGCTTTATTTAACTAAGAGTTACATGCATAGTTGTGTTCAGAGCAAACCACACAAAAACAAGTGCGAAAAAAACAAGTGTTCACATATTGCAAACCACACAAAAACAAGTGTGAAAAAAACAAGTGTTCACATATTGTATTCCACACAAAAACAAGTGTGAAAAAAACAAATGTTCACATATTGTATTCCACACAAAAACAAGTGTGAAAAAAACAATTGTTCACATATTGTATTCTAAATGATATAGGCATAGAAAAGCTACACTAAATGATACAAAATGATACAAGCATAGAAAAGCTAGGCATAGCTCGTTTTCGAAATGAGATGTCTAGGCATAGCTTTATTTAACTAACATGATATGAGCATATACCTAGTCTAGGCATAGCTTTATTTAACTAAAATGATACTAGCAAGAAAAGCTAGGCATGGCCTGTTTTCAAATGAAATGCCAATATGCCTGGCAAAATGAAAGCCAATATGCCTAGTATGCCTAGTTGTAAGTTTAAGTAACACCTTTTTCAAAATGCAAATGAGAGCCAATATGCTTAGCTGTAAGTTTAAGTAACACCTTTTCAAAATGCAAATGAATACTAGTTGTAACTTTAAGTAACACCTTTTTCAAAATGCAAATGAGAGCCAATATGCTTAGTTGTAAGTTTAAGTAACACCTTTTCAAAATGCAAATGAGAGCCAATATGCTTAGTTGTAAGTTTATGTAACACCTTTTGAAAATGCAAATGAAATTTCAATTTTCAGTTGTAAGTTTATGTAACACCTTTTGAAAATGCAAATGAATTTCAAAATGAAATTTCATTTGTTTATGTAACACCTTTTGAAAATGCAAAATGAAATTTCATCTGTTTATGTAACACCTTTTGAAAATTCAAAATGAAATTTCAATTTTGAAATTGAAATTTCAATTTTCAAAATGAAATTGAAATTTCAAATTTTTTCAAATTTCAAATGCAAATGAGAGCCAATATGCTTAGTTGTAAGTTTATGTAACACCTTTTGAAAATGCTCATTTTCAAAATGAAATGCATCACTCATTTTCAAAATGAAATTTCAATTTTCAAAATGAGTTAACTCTTAATATGAAACCAATAGCAACCATGACAAACTATTATGATAACTACATAGAAAGAGGGATTTAACTATTAATATGATAGGATATAATAACTATAGAAAGAGGGATTTAACTATGATAGGATATAATAACTATAGAGAGTAATTGACTATTAATATGATAGGATATGATAACTATAGAGAGGAGTTAACTAGTTAACTATTAATATGATAGAATTCTCTAACTATAGAGAGGAGTTAACTATTAATATGATAGAATTCTCTCTTAATATGAAACCAATAGCAACCATGACAAACTATTATGATAACTACATAGAAAGAGGGATTTAACTATTAATATGATAGGATATGATAACTATAGAGAGTAATTAATTATTAATATGATAGGATATGATAACTATAGAGAGGAGTTATTAATATGATAGGATATGATAACTATAGAGAGGGAGGGAGTTAACTATTGATATGATAACCATAGAGAGGGAGGGAGTTAACTATTGATAGGATAAGTATATGATAACTAGAGAGAGAGAGTTGGGATGGCATATGATATGATAGGATAAGTATATGATAACTAGAGAGAGGGAGTTAACTATTAATATGATAGGATAATTATATGATAACTAGAGAGAGGGAGTTAAACTATTAATATGCTATGATAACTAGAGACTTGTGGGAGTTTGGATTACTTGACTGTGGAATTTCGGATTAGCTTCAACCTGCATATCTGATCCCACTCTCAAGTCAGGTTGCGCATTTGATGAGTCAGGATGCGCATTTGATCTGAGGCTGCGTATCTAATCTAGAGTCGGAATCATAAACCACAAAATTCTTTACCCCGTGTTAATTTGGCCACGATGTCATCCAGTTTGTATCTCGTATCTAATATCCCGGAGAATTCGCTCACTTAATCTCCTCTTGTCCTGCATCAACTGCGTGTCTGATCTAGAGTCGGAATTAGACACCACAAAATGCTTTATCTGCCATGTTAATTTGGCCATGATGTCATCTAGTTTGTATCTCGTATCTATTGGGATGGGATATGATAACTATAGAGAGGGAGTTAAACTATTAATATGATATGATAACTAGAGAGAGGCAGTTCGGGTTACCTGACTTGTGGGAGTTCGGATTACTTGACTTGTGGTGCTTCAACCTGCATATCTGATCCCACTCTCAGGTCAAGCTGCGTATTTGATCTGAGGTTGCGTATCTGATCCAAAGTCGAAATCAGAAACCACAAAATGCTTTGCCTCATGTTAATTTGGCCACGATGTCATCTAGTTTGTATCTCGTATCTAATATCCCGGAGAATTCGCTCTCTTAATCTCCTCTTGTCCTACAGTGTCTCCTCTGGTCTTGCATTATCTCCTCTTGTCCTACAAATAACCAAAATAACCACAATTATAATTGTGGAATTGCCTCTTGTCTTGTAATATCTCCTCTTATCCTACAAATAACCATAACCACAATGATAATTGTGGACTTGCCTCTTGTCCTGCATTATCTCCTCTTGTAGTACAAATAACCGCAATGATGATTGTGGACTTGCTAACCATCTAGATTATATATATAGAATATATATATATTCTATATATATATATGGGTATATATATATGGGGGTCTGGCCACACTTACTGAACTTATACAGTAACTTATACATATACTTATATGTTGGGGTATATATGTCTGGGTCACTTACTGAACTTAGTCATAGTAGTCATAACTACCCAAGTACAGTGATGTGTGGTTTGACGGGAAGTCTACTTGGGCGAAGCCTAGGAGATTGCAGTTCAAATCTTATTGAGTACACTCGCCTGCTGTGATGATAGCTAGAGGGGCGGGCAGATTCCCCAATCTCGTCTTGGTGGCACGTGAGTCTAGCTCTTGCTAAAATTTAGTATATTGATTTGCAGGTAGATGTATTCTTGGTGTTCTAGAGGTAGCTACGAGGATTGATCCTTGTTCTCCTATAGATTAGGACTTTGTCTAGCTTTTACTAAAATTTAGTATATTGATTTGCAGGTAGATGTATTCTTGGTGTTCTAGAGGTAGCTACGAGGATTGATCCTTGGTCTCCCATAGATTAGGACTTTGCAGGTAGTTGGATCTACTCCTAGTGTTATAGAGGCTGGTGTTATAGAGGCAGCTATGAGGATTGATCCTTGTTCTCCCATAGATTAGGACTGGCAGTTACCGATTCACCATGAGGATTGATCTTTGGTCTCTCATAGATTAGGATTGAGTGTAGCTCTTGCTAAAATTTAGTATATCGACTGGCAAGTAGTTGGATTTCGGATGTACTCTGGGTGTTATAGAGGCAGCTACGAGGATTGATCCTTGGTCTCCCATAAATTGAGTACCGATTCACCATATGGTTAAAAAAAACACTACCCAAATTCAAACAATGGTGGGCAAGTTCCACTCTGCTGTTGCTCTATTGTTGAGCCAGTACATTCGGATTTGCAGCTTACCCATTTCAATATAATCAGTTAATAACCACCATTTTACCCATTTCAATAATCAGTTAATAACCACCATTTGTAAATAACAATTTACTGACCAGAGTGGTTATTGCTCAGAGAATATGGTTAATATGAAGATGACTCTGGTCATTGCTCAGAGAATACGGTTAATATGAATATGTATGACCATCTCGTGTCTCATACTGTTCCATCTTTGGCACCTCCATTTGCAGTTATGATTTCATTGTATTCACCAACTTACATCTATTTAATCCCTCTAATTCCCCTACTCTGGCACTTTAACTACTACTATTTCAATCTCTTTAACCTACTCTGGCATTCCATCACTTTAACTACAACTATTTCAATCTCTTTAACCTCCCTAATTAATCAATCTCTTTAACCTCCCTAATTAATCATACCACTGGTTGGTCTATTAATCGTAGCCGGGCATTAGAAAACCAGCATTTCATTTTAACCATATTTAAGTATTTATGTGGAAACCTCCACCTCCAGCTTGTCAATAAATTATTGGCAACTCCATTTGCAGTTTTGATTTCATAGTATTCAATCACTAACATAGATTTATTTTAATCTCACTAACATAGATTTATTTTAATCTCTGCTTTTTGAATCTCTAATTTTTATTAAGGATCCACAGTTATCTTTTAACCCCAAACCAATTGTATTAAATCTCCTGGGCATTAATAGCATTCCATTTCATTAATAAACATTAAAAAACCAAGCCAGGTGAAAGTCTATAACTCCTTAATATAGACCAATAAATCATTTTTATGTAATATGCAATGGAGTTTATTTTTTCCTTGCCTGTTTTTTTCTAACAGACAAATATAAGAATGCCTATACACTATTTTTAATATGCAGTGGGGTGGGTAACAAACATAGCAAATGCATATTCACTAACTATATTTTAATATGCAGTGATGTGGGTGACAAATATATTAGAGCATATTTACTTCTTTTTTTTAATATACAGTTGAGTGACTGAAAATATATATGAATGATTACTCAATTTTTGTTTTTTCTTGTTTTTAATATCCAGTGGAGTGGGTGACAAATATGACAGTGCAAACCAGCGTGTAAGGGACCAGAAGGGTACAGCCCAGGATCTTGCAAGTCAGGTTGGGGAAGGATTAAGCATGTCCAAAGAGAAAACAGCCGATGCTACCAGTGGTAAATATTTAAAAAATAGTGTTTCTTTCATGGCTGCTATCTGCAGGCTTGCCTTTTTGGTGCTAATATGGCCAAAGCTTGTTATTACATTCAAAAATGTTTAATTATAAGGCCAAATTGGTTCTGCCTAGCTCATATTTATTTACAATGTCAAATTTGGTATAAATGGATGTGTAAGTGACCCATCTATAATTTCTTTTGTAGGTGCTCAGTCATATGGAGACCAGAAAGCAGGCCAAGCAAAGGAGGCCATATATAATGCCAAGGGAACTGCTCAGGAGAAAGGTAGCCAAGCAGTAGAACAGGCACAGGAGGCATTAAAGCGTGCAAAGGAAGCTGGACATGAAAAAGGTAGCCTGACAGTAGAACAGGCCCAGGAGGCCTTAAAGCGTGCAAAGGAAGCTGGACAGGAGAAAGGAAGCCAGACAGTAGAACAGGCCCAGGAGGCCTTAAAACGTGCGAAGGAAGCTGGACACGAGAAAGGAAGCCAGACAGTAGAACAGGCCCAGGAGGCCTTAAAGCGTGCAAAGGAAGCTGGACAGGAGAAAGGAACCCAGACAGTAGAACAGGCGCGGGAGGCCTTAAAGCGTGCAAAGGAAGCTGGACAGGAGAAAGGAAGCCAGACGGTTGAACAGGCGCAGGAGGCCTTGAAGCGGGCAAAGGATGTTGCACGGGAAAAAGGAAGCCAGACGGCAGAGCAGGCACAAGAAGCCCTGAAGCGCGCAAAAGATGTTGCACAGGAAAAAGGAAGCCAGACAGCAGAGCAGGCAGAAGAAGCCTTGAAGCGTGCAAAGGATGTTGCACAAGACAAATCTGGCAAGGCAAATGAAGCAGCACAGAGTACCAAGGATCAAACCCTAAATACTGCGGAACGGGCTTATGAGGCTGCAAAGCAAAAGGCTGCTGAAACATATGAAACTGCGAAGGAGACTTTGAGTGAACAGGCCAAGCAGAGGTATGGAGAAGCCAAGGAAGCCACCTCTAAAGCTACTGGATGTCTTGGAGAGAAACTTAGACATACTGATAAAACAAGAGAGGAAAACCATGAAGAGCTCTAGATTTAACTAGAAAGAATTTAGAGCATTCCTCTGAGGCAGGTTTTTCTTTTTAAGATTAAACTGTTTATTATTTTGGGGTTTTAGTGATCATAACTGTTGTGTAGTGACTAGGTAATTATTTTGGGGTTTTAGTGTTCATAAATGTTTTGTTGTGATTAGGGGATGTTTTGTCATCGTTAGCTTTGAGTGCTGTAAATAAACTGTTTATTTTTATTGGCCTGCTCTATTATACATGGATGGCTGAATTATAAAATATTTTTGAATGTATTCTAATCTTATTAAATGGAAAAGAGAATTTAATAGTCTAGAGTTGGAATACTTCTTCTAAAGGTTTAAGTAACAACGAGATAGGGATATGAATCAAACTATCTTCAGATCTGATTTCTTTCTTCAAATAAAATTGGAATACTTCTTCTAAGGTTAAGTAACAACGAGATAGGGATATGAATCAAACTATCTTCAGATCTGATTTCTTTCTTCAAATAAAATCTTTTCTAGATACTAGAAAATTCTTTAAGGGAACCTAGCAACTGAATAGAATCGTTTTGTAAATGGTTTGTATTCTGATCTTATTAAATGAAAAAGAGAAATTTTATAGTCTAGAGTTAGGATACTTCTAAAAGTTAGGTAACAACGAGATAGACATATGAATCAATCTCTCTTTCCTTTTGGGATCACAAAGATACTTGGTGGCATATTGGCATAGGGATGGAAGTGGAACTTGCTTCAAAAGCTTAGATACTTTTGTTGGCTCACTCCAGAAAATTAAATTGTATAATCATGTGGGATAATCTGTAAAGGGAGGGATTTATTGGTCCAAATGTTTGTAGACTTTGTAATTTTTTCTTACGTTTGTGGAATAAAAGTTGAACTGTGATAAATTTGTTTCGATCGTCATAGCTTGGGAAATTTGGAAAGTAAGAAACAAAACCATTTTTTAAGTTCTTCCCTTGAAAATTGAATAGTGAATACAAAGGATTGTGGGCTTCCGATCGTTTGGGAAATTTGGAAAGTAAGAAACAAAACCATTTTTTAAGTTCTTCTCTTCAAAATTGAATTTGAATAGTGAATACGAGGATTGTGGGTTACATTAGCGAAAATATGAAAAAACCAAAAAACAAAACTCAATATCTTATGTTATCATAGTTGATATCTTATGTTATCATAGTTTTGTTTTGCTTTGTTAGGTGAGGTTTGTGGGTTACATTAGAGAAAATATGAAAAAAACAAAACTTCCAGACATATAAGATATCTTATGTTATCATAGTTTTGTTTTGCTTTGTTAGGTGAGGTTTGTGGGTTACATTAGAGAAAATATGAAAAAACCAAAAAACGAAACTTCCAGACATATAAGATATCTTATGTTATCACAGTTTTGTTTTGCTTTGTGAGGTTCTTTGATAGTGCTTCACAAGCAAGATTATGTGGTGGGGTGTCTAACAGTTTTGTTTTGCTTTGTGAGGTTCTTTGATAGTGCTTCACAAGCAAGATTATGTGGTGGGGTGTCTTTATCAAAATTTCAAGAATTCATACCTTTCAGGTTTGGCTATATATAAGACAAGGAACAAACACTAAAACGGATAGTGCTTCACAAGCAAGATTATGTGGTGGAGTGCCTTTATCAAAATTTCAAGAATTCATACCTGTTTGGCTACATATAAGACAAGGAACAAACACTAAAACAAATAGTGCTTCACAAGCAAGATTATGTGGTGGGGCATCTTTATCAAAATTTCAAGAATTCATACCTTTCGAGTTTGGCTACATATAAGATAAGGAACAAACACTAAAGCAGAAATCATTGTTGGAGACTTTTGTATTTTGTAATTTTCAAAAAGATTATTTTTTTACAAGTCTACCTTGAATATACTAATGATTGATTGATAGGCTTTTCTAATTTAGAAGTTTTAAATTTGACACTCTGGAAGGATGGGATTATAAATATGAAGAAAAAAATTCCAATATCTTTCATTTTAGCATATTCACATGGAATGGTACTCTCAAACAAATTCACTATAAAAAGGGTTTCATTTTTATGAAGAATGTCAAGGCACCTAGAAGGAGAAGACTTTGTCTTACCACATAGTCTTAATACCCTTTTGACAGGATTGAGTTTGCAATTTGCTTTATCTTAGAAAGTAAAGGTTTAAACATTGTTTGTAAATTATGTGATGGATAGTTATATTTTAATATGTTGTGTGTATGTTTTGCTATTGTTGGTTTTAATATACAGCTTATTTTGCAATAACAATGTTTAATACTCCTGTGTTATTTGGTTGTATCTAACTTAGTATGCATATTAAAAAAATAGTTATAGTTTTCTCGGTATTTTGGATTGTTTGGACAAGATTGGTTTACTGGCCATGCGGTTTTATTTTAGAAACTTGGCTTATTTTCTACAACATATGTAAGTTATTATTCTCTCTTAATGCATAACAAGGTACAACAATTGCCAAATGAAAAACAAAAACAAAAAAAATCAAAATAAAACACTGACTTTTGGTTGGGAACATCACTTTTTAAATTAATTAGTTGTGAGGTTAGGTTAGAGTAAGATTACAGCGTTAGGAATTAGTGATTTCTTGTAACTTAATAAATTCTAACTAAAAATAATTCCTTCTTACAAGTCAATATATTTTAAGTAAAGAATTCCTTAAGTATAACATAAGAATTCCTTAAGTATAGCATTGACTTCTGATTATTTAGACTGGTCTTTGGCACCACATTATCTAGAAAAAAGTATATTAAGAAGAAGACTTTAATTGATTGGCTAAAATCCAATGTTCAAAAAGCATATAAAATTTGATCAATCATCAAGGAAGGCCTTATAGATTATTTCCCTTTGCTCCTCTCCTAGCTAGCCTAGAAGGTGGGAAAGAGTAACTAAAAAATCATAGAAAAATATCATTTCATAGAAGGAGTTGATTTTTATCAACTAGCTTCAAATATATTTTCCTTCTTAAATGCACAGGGTTTGCGTAAGTTGTGTCGCGTAAAGAAAACAACTTCAAATACATTATCTTCTATATACTGGAAACTTCAAATACATTATCTTCTATATACTGGAACTCTCTTGATTTGAGTATTCAAGGCATCTTAGCACTTGAATGGTATAACTTTGTAAATAGCCTGCATTTTACTGGGATCTTACTAAATGAAGAGGAATCTATAGTCTAGAGTTGGAATACGTCTACAAGTCATGTGACAATTAAACAAATATATGAATCAAATTTTTGTTGGTGGCGCAGGAACTTATGGATGTGGAATATGCTTAACAAGCTTGGATATTTTTGTTGTCTCACTCTAGAAAATCATATATTCACGTGGCATAACTCGCAAAGAAAGGGATTTATTGATCCAAATGTTTGCATGCTTTGTAATTCTGAGTCGGAATCTGTGCACCATCTTTTTGTACATTTCATTTTTGCAAAGGATGTATGGAATGACACTTTGAAGGTACTAAGTCTACAGGTTACCGAGTCTTCTTCTTTTTTCAAATTTGTCTATCTATGTGGGATACAAATATGTGCATTCATTAATCTCTTCCAATCTTTATAGCCTGGGGAATTTGGAAAACAAGAAACAATCTATTTTTTAAGATCTTTTATTCAAAGTTGAACTGCTAATACATAGGAATGTGAGCTACTTAAAGAAATATCTAAAATAGCCAAAAACCAAAACTTCAAAACATATAAGATATCATGTGTTATCACAGTTATGCTTTGGTAGGTTCTTTGATGGTGCTACACAAGTAGGTTTATGTGGTCGTGGTGCCTTTATCAAACCCTCATAAATTTGTACCTTTCGGATTTGTTTGCATATAAGATAGGAACAAACATTAAGGTAAAAATCATGCTTGTTGGGCATTTCTATTCATAGGGGCACTTACTTTAGAAAAAGGTAATCATCTTTTTATGAAGAATGGTAGGGCACCTCTTTAATAAGAAGGGGAAGACTTCCTCTTACCACATGGTCTTAGTACTCCTTTCCCATAACTAAGTGTACATATTACTTTCTCATACAAATTCAAAGTTTAAACGGTGTTTGTAAATGATGTGATGAACAATGATATCTTAGTCTCTTGTGTGCTTTTTCTGGGATCATAATGTTTTTCTATTGTTTGTTTTAGTATGCAGTTTATTCTGTAGTAACAGTCTTTAATTGATCTGATAATCACCCTATGAGTGACCTCAGTTGAAGATTTGTTAAAAAAAGATATTACAGACTCATGTGCTAGTGTGTGCTCTATGTTATTGAAACAACCGATCGATCAGATTGCAAATACACAGACATTTTAAATGGAAAGACAACAGAGAAATATAGTAAGCAGTACTAGACACAAACAATTTTTAATAAGGAGTTCACCCTATTCTCCAGGGCTACATCTCTGGTCCAGCTTCAATGGTGGCCTGGTTTTATTGTGTCTTACAACAACAAATTTACAATGCAGGAACTCAATATGAGTTCTCCTGACAGCGGATTTTGCTTGGCAGGGTGTTTCTTGGATTCCCCAAGCCCCTCAGAGTTCACAGACTCTTTTTCTTCCTACCAGCTCTGTGACCTTTGGTCTATAGTGAAAAGAGCCAATTGTGGTGCTCAATCCAGACAGATCCCTCTATGGGAAGGCTCGAATCTTCAAGCTCTCTGGTGCTCGATGTTGCCTGTGGTCAGCTCGGCCCTCTGTCTCCTCTACTTGCCTTTACTGCTCTCTGTGTTCAGTCCTCCTCTCAGGGTTCACTGTTCACTGTCTTTTTGGTCGCTCAGATTCTTCTCCAGATCCTCCTTCTCTTTTTCGACTCTCTCTATTCATGGCTTTAACCAGTCGATCCTATGCTTGTTCGGTTCCTCTCCCGCTTGCATCGATTTACCTTCTGCAGCTGTGCTTGGAGTTCCCTGTTCAGCATCAACATGAACGCTTAGGGAGTGCCACGTGTCTCCATCTAACTAGTGTCAGCGTGCTTTGTCGGCTCGTTCCTCCGGTTATGTCGTGAATACGCTCTTCCTCCACCATGGCAGTCAACAGATTCCAAATCCCTTTTAAATTGCAGCTTATTTCCCTGTCAATTCTGCTTCTTTCCATTGGGAACAATCTCAGTCATCCGATCTGGGCTCCTCTAGATCCAACGTCGTATGCACGTCAAGCGCGATTAACTTGCTTGAATGTTAACATGCGATCACAACGATTTTTCTCTCACCTCCGCTACCACGCGTCGATCGTTGATTGTGATTGCTCCGCTTTCTCCAAAACCGCTTACCGTTCAAGGGCTTCTCGATCAAACTGTCAGTTTCCAGGCTGTGGGTCCCACCATCATACATTGGCGCTTTTTACCTTTTTCCGCCCGCGGTCCTCTGGCTCCCAACGTGACTGAGTGCTTAAGGCTCCCCATTCCGGCCTTGTTCGCCTAGCGATGCACGATTAGCACTTAAGCACATCAAAATCACCTCCTTTTCCTGATCCAGGGCTCCCAAGGGCTATTTTGGCCTCTTGCACAGTCTCCATGGGCCTCGATCAACGTGCTTTGACCGAGGTCCTCGTCATCTCGTGCTGGCTGCCATGGCCACTGGTTCAAGGGTTTTTCATGCTGTTCTAGATTTGATTAAGGATTTGTTTCGTCCTGATACAGTCAAGGTGCTTTGTTAATCATTTATGGATCCGATTCAGATCATGGCCTCCCTACTGAAAAAGCTTTTCAACCACCAAAACTTGGTTTTCTTCAAGCATCAACTAAGTGAGGAAACTATTGTCTCACTTGTCCAATTTCAATCCATTTCACACTGCTTGGCTTCGAACCTTTAAGCCCAATCCTGAGGTACTCCACCTGTCCACTGCGTGTCGTCCTCACCTTCCTGTCCAACACTATGTCTTCCTGCAATTCATTAAGATATTCAGGTAGTAGGTCATCAATAGAAGGTAATTGACTCTGCTCTTCAGGGTCCTCAATCATTGAAGGCTCAAACAACCTCAAGCAGTCTGTGTTCACGACTGAGTAGATGTGCATGTAAGCTGGCAGATCAAGGCAGAAGGCATTTTCACCAATTTTCTCAAGTATCCTAAAGGGTCCATACCAGATAGGTTTTAGCTTTTTACCTTCACCTTGCATTCTTTCCTTGTTGATATACAGCCAGACTTGGTCTCCAACTTGAAAACTATGCTCCATCCGATGCTTATCATGCCTAGCCTTGTACTTGGCATGGCTCTTTTCCAGTTTTTCCTGTACTGCCTGGTGGATCTCTTGGATCTGTTCAATGAACCTAGTTGCCTTGTCCACATCAATGTGTCCATCAACCATGGTATCTTTACCAAAGACAAAATCCAAAGGGGACCTTGGTATGAAACCAAAAGAGGTCTCAAAAGGAGATCTCTGTGTAAAAGAATGTTTGGCTCTATTGTAAGCATGTTGCACATAACACAAGTGTTCATCCCAAAGCTTAGGATGTTTGCTGCAATATCCTCTCAGTAACTGGATCACTGTCCTGTTAACTACTTCTGTTTGCCCGTCTGTTTGTGGAGGAAAAGTTGTGCTTTTCTTCAACTTGGTGTCCATTAGTTCCCACAGACTGGACCAAAACTTTCCCACAAATCAGGCGTCTCAATAAGATATAATAGAAGTGGGTAATCCAAAATGAACCCATACATGTTCAAAGAATAATTTTGCAGTTTGTTCAGCTGTAATCTGTTTACTATAGGGTATTAAAATACACATTTTGTTGAACCTATCTACAACAACATACAAATAATCATGAACTTTCCTAGATTTATGCAGTCCTCCAACAAAATCCATGGAAATGCTTTCCCAAGGGTGAGAAGGAACTAGCAAGGGAGTGTACAAGCCTAGTTTTCTATCGTTGGGCTTGCTTTTAGCACACATGGCACACCCCTTTACATATCTAGAAACTGTCTCACTCATTTTTGGCCAATAACAAAACCTTTGCAGCTGTGCCACTGTCTTACTTAGCCCAAAGTGACCTGATATCAGAGAAGTGTGTGCTTCCCTAATTATCTTTGCTCTCTTAGTTTGTGGAATGCAGAGTTTCCCACAATGATATAAGAGTCAGTCCTTCACATGATATTCCAATTCTTCTACTCTTTTGCCTTGACTCAAAGTTGCATATACATCTTTAAAGTCCATATCCTGAGCATATTGTTCTATGTAGCTTTCATGCAGCACAAAATTATGCTTAAGTATGGTAGATGAATTTATAATGGGTCTAGATAACATGTTTGCAACCTTGTTATGTATGCCCTTTTTATATCTGATGACTAAATGAAACTGTTGTAGAAATCCCATCCCTTTGTAATGTCTTGATTGCTGCAATTTAGTTTGGGAGTGTAGGTATTGAAGTGGTTGATAATTAGTATGTATTATTGTTTCTTTTCCCATTAAGTAATGTTTCCACTTTTTCACACTCTGAACTAATCCATACAATTATTTATCATAGGTAGGATAGTTAACTACTGCAGGATTAAAAGTCTCAAAATGATAACATATGGGTTTACCATGCTGTGTCAACACTGCTCCCATGGCATAGTCACTGGCATCAGTTTGGATCTCAAATGGTCTTTGTAGATCTGGGAGTGCTAGTACAGGTGATGTACTAATCCTTTCTTTCAAGGTGTTGAAGGCTTTTTGTTGTGTGCCTCCCCACTGAAACACCTTGTTCAATCCTGTCAAAGCTTGTAAGGGAGCTGCAATTAAGGAAAAGTTTGAAATAAACTTCCTTCAATACTGTGTTGCTCCTAAGAAGCTTCTCACTTCCATAGCAGACTTGGGTTTACGCCAGTTCATGATGACTACCACTTTAGAGGGATCTATTTTCAATTCACCTCCCCCTACTATATGACCCAAATAATTTAGAGAGGTTTTGCCAAATTCATAAAGTTTTTCTCTTTTTAGAACATCTAATGTCTGCTTAACATGCTTTAAATGTTCTTCCCATGTTTTACTAAAAATAAAAATGTCATCCAGATACACAATAAAAAAATCATCAAGAAAAAGTTTGAGTACATCATTCATTAATCTCATGAAAGTAGCAGGGGCATTGGTCAAGCCAAAAGGCATAACCAGCCATTCATATAATCCCTGCTTTGTTTTGAAGCAGTGTTCCATGCATCTTGCTCTGCAACTCTAACCTGATGGTATCCACTGTGCAAATCCAGCTTGGTGAAATAGACAGCTTCCTTCAATTGATCTAAAAGATCATCTATGCGAGGAAGGGGATAATGATTTTTAATTGTTATCTTATTCAATGCTCGGTAATCAACGCACATTCTCCATGAGCCACCTTTCTTTCTCACCAAAATGATTGGTGACCCACATGGTGATGTGCTAGGCCTGATGAACCCTTTCTCGAGCAACTTCTGCACCTGCTTCTTGATTTCAGCATTCTCTAAAGCAGACAACCTGTACATCCCAATGTTAGGCAAAGGAACATCTTGCTGCAAAATAATATCATGTACTATTCCCTTTTTGGGTGCAGACCTTTAGGTTCTTGAAATAAGACATCATACTCTGAAATAGTCTTTTCTATATCAGCTTGTTGATCAGCATTATAGCCCTCAAATACATTGGTTTTATCAGCTGTCTTTTCCTTTACAACCATTAGTAAGAACCGTTTACATGAATTTATCATTCTTTTCATTTGTCCTGAATTTATGAGAGTATAGTTATTCTTGAGCTTATGAGCTCTTACAAAGTATTCGATTCCATATTTGACAAGTAGATACTTGTTCTCAGCTCTATAGAAAATAACTTTTCTATCATACAAGTAAGGATTTCATAAAACAATTCCACATATATCCAAAAGAATTACATCTAACTCAACCTCATCTACAAATGCTGACCCAAAAGAAAACTTGAGTTTGCATTGTCTAGTCACTTGTAGTTGTGCTTTGTCATTCATCCATCCTAATAGGTATGGTCTCTTATGAGGTGTAGTTGTTAATCCCAATTTCTTTACAATTGCTTCAGAAATTAGATTTACTTGTGAACCACTATCAAACAAAGTATCAATCTTTTGATTTTTGGAAACAACTCGAATATGGAAAAGCTCTTGTCTTTTTCTCTCATGTTCTTCATCAATAATAGATTGAGCAAAATTACTTGTAGATGCTTCATAATTCTTACCTTTTATAACTGTGGCTGCAATGATTGTTTCATATCCTGAGTCTGACTGCAAATCTTTCTGAATAGCTGCAACAATCTTCTTCTTCTTGCCCTCGGACTTCTTAGGTCTCAGCTCTGGATGCAGAATCCAACAATGCTCATCATCACGCCCCTCCTTTTTACAGTGAGTGCATGAAGATTTTCCTTTTTGTGCAGTGTTAGCCTTCCTTGCTTTCCACTTCTGCTTTCTTTTCTCCTTTCTCTTGCTTACAGTGAGTTGGGATGGTCCCCCAACTTCTGGATTCCCATTCTTTCCTCTAGCTTCTAGATGAGTAGCTTGTACAGATACCTCATCTATACTAGTGGGATTAAACATGAGGATGGTATGCCTCATGTAGCTGTGTAGAGCACCAATGTACTTCAAAAGAGTTTCTGGTGAGTCTAATGAGATTCTCAACATCAATGCTCTCTTTCTGAATTCTTGAGTATACCCTTGCACACTTTGCCCTTTCAACTGCCGAAGAGTTTGCCAACTCATCATGGCTTGTTGCATGTAGGCAAATGGATAGAACTGCTTTTTTATTGCAGAAACAAATTCACTCGAGACAGAGATGGTCTTACCATGCTTCCTCATATTAGCTTGGGTTCTGCCTTCCCACCAAACCAAGGCAGTGCCTCCTAGGCGTAGGCTTGCTAGTTGAATCTTACTCTTGTCTGAGGCTATGTTTTGTACTCTGCAATACACATCAATTTGTCTAATCCAATTGTCCAACTTTTCAGCATTTAGCTCTCCATCATATATAGGCAAGTAAAATTTGACATCCAGTTTAATCAAGGATGCTTTCTTATTATGCACAGGGCTACTAGGAGGTGTAGGAAAGCTTTCTTCTTTTCCCTTTCCCTTTGAGTGGTCATAAGAATGAGATTCATCTTATTCTTTTTCTTATTTAGGGCTTGATGAATCTTCATCCTTATGCTTTCTAAAGTCCCTATACATTTATTCTACCATAGACTTTATAGCTAGGAAACTTTCTATGAATTGAGGGTCTGGCCCTATGGAACCTTCTTCTGACATTGCCTTCCGAGAATAGACTCTCCCAATTTCAGGATTAGTTTCCACCAACTCCCCCTCTCCTAATTTATGGTTTGATCTAGTCATCATTCATAGCTAAACCAACCTTACAGCCTAAAGCTCTAATACCACTTGATCTGATAATCACCCTATGAGTGACCTTAGTTGAAGATTTGTTAAAACAAAAGGTATTACAGACTCATGTGCTAGTGTGTGCTCTGTGTTATTGAAACAACGGATCGATTAGATTGCCAATACACAAACATTTTAAATGGAAAGACAACAGAGAAATACAGTAAGCAGTACTAGACACAAACAATTTTTAATAAGGAGTTCACCCTATTCTCCAGGGCTATGTCTCCGGTCCAGCTTCAGTGGTGGCCTGGTTTTATTGTGTCTTACAACAACGAATTTACAATGCAGGGACTCAATATGAGTTATCCTGACAGCGGATTTTGCTTGGCAGGGTGGTTCTTGGATTCCCCAAGCCCCTCAGAGTTCACATACTCTTTTTCTTCCTGTGACCTTTTGGTCTATAGTGGAAAGAGCCAACTGTGGTGCTCAATCCAAACAGATCCCTCTATGGGAAGGCTCGAATCTTGAAGCTCTCTGGTACTCGATGTTGCTTGTGGTCAGCTCGGCCCTCTGTCTCCTCTGCTTGGCTTTACTGCTCTCTGTGTTCAGTCCTCCTCTCAGGGTTCACTGTTCACTATCTCTCTAGTCACTCAGATTCTTCTCCAGATCCTCCTCTTTTTCGATTGTCTTTCTATTCATGGCTTTAACTAGTCGATCCTATGCTTGTTCAGTTCATCTCCCACCTGCATCGATTTACCTTCTACAACTATGCTTGGAGTTCCCTGTTTAGCGTCAGCATGAATACTCAGGGAGTGCCATGTGTCTCCATCTAACTGGTGTCAACATGCTTTGTCGGCTCGTTCCTCCGGTTATGTTGCAAATATGCTCTTCCTCCACCGTGGCGGTCAATGGATTCCAAATCCCTTTTAAATCGCAGCTTATTTCCTTGTCAATTCCACTTCTTTCCATCGAGCACAATCTCAGCCGTCCAATCTAGGCTTCTCCAGATCCAACGTCGTACGCACGTCGAGCGCGGTTAACTTGCTCAACCGTTAACGTGCAATCACGACGGTTTTTCTCTCACCTCTGCTGCCATGCGTCGATCGCTGATTGTGATCGCTCCGCTTTCTCCAAAACTGCTTACTGTTCAAGGGCGTATCGATCAAACCGCCGGTTTCCAGGCTGTGGGTCCCACTGTCGTACATTGGCGCTTTTTACCTTTTTTCGCCCGTGGTCCTCTGGCTCCCAATGTGACTGAGTGCTTAAGGCTCCCCATTTTAGTCTTGTTCACCTAGCGATGTGCGATTAGCGCTAATCACGCATTAAAATCACCTCCTATTCCCGATCCGGGGCTCCCAGGGGCTATTTTGGCCTCCTACGCAGTCTCCATGGGCCTCGGTCAGTACATTTTGACCGAGGTCCTCGTTGTTTCGCGCCAGCTGCCATGGCCACTAGTTCAGGGGTTTTTTATGTTGTTTTGGATTTCATTAAGGATTTGTTTCGTCCCGATACAATCAAGGTGCTTTGTCAATCTTTTATGGATCCGATTCGGATCATTAATACTTTTGCGTTGTTTGGTAGATCCAACTCAGTATGCATATTTAGAAAAATAGTTATAGTTTCTGTTGTGGTTTGGACTATTTTTTGGACAAGATTGGTTTACTATCCGTGCAGTATTTTTGAATAAATTTGGCTTCTTTTATACAACATATGTATGTAACTTTTGATTCTCTCTCAATGAATAGAAAAGTACAACAATCTCCAAATGGACAAGAAAAAAACAACAACAACAAGCTTATCAAAATTCCTAAGTTTATCAAAATTCTAACCAAAAAAATTCCAAAACTTATCAATTTAAGTTATTTCGTGCAACTTAATAGATTCTAACAAAAAATTTCCCGCTTATCAAAAAAAAAAAAAAATCCTAAGCTTAACAATTTAAGTGAGGGTATTAGTGATTTCCGGCAATTTAATAAATTCCAAGTCATTTCTTACAACTTACAATAATAAATTATAACAAAGCTTTTAACCTTATATTAGATATTTCCTACAACTTACTAAATTATAATTAGCAATTTAGGTTGGTATATTAGTTATTTCCTACAACTTACTAAATTATAATTAGCAATTTAAGTCAGTGTATTAGTCATTTCTTGAGACTTTATAAATTTTAACTAAGCTTTATGCATCTCTCTATTCATAAAATGGAGATAGTTTTAATTGCTTTTCTTTTACATGCACAAGTGTCCTCAACTTCATGAGTGGTAATGTGGAAAACTAGCTTTACATCAACCAATTATTAGATTAAATTACTAATTAAATGAAAACTAAATTATCAAATTAAATTAGAGTAATAACAGATTTTTAAATTTAATTATTTATCTTAATAATAAATTATTAAATGATCACATTAAACTAAAGTAATAATATAGTATTAAATTATCAAATAAAATTAGAGTAATAATATTATTATTTTTTAAGGTAATATGTGTATTGTCTATCAAAAATGTACATTTATTACATACATTGCAATGACATTCTATTTCATAAGGATCCAAGCATCACTCTTGCAAAAGGTGGCTCAACTTAATTTTGACATAGTTGTTTATATATGGTCAAACTAAAACATAGAACCAGAAAAACTAAAAGAATCAAAGCTTCCATGAGGCATGACCAAATAATAAATTGAGTACATGAACATAGACAAATACAACACATTACACAAGACCATAGCCAAGGCCAGTTTCAATGTAATGGTCAACATATCCCTTGCTAACCGGGTGGCAAGAACGTGACCAGTGAACCACTCCTTCCCAAGCTCTCAGCGACGTCACAATCTAGACATTCCTTCCCATGTGTCTCCACCTCGCAAAATGACCAGAAGACCACTCCATCTGCTTAAACTCCCAAGAAGCTCCATATCATAAATGATCAAAGAGGTGACTGGTGCAGGGCCCGGAATTTATTGGTGCCATCACTTGAGAGCCCAAGGTGTCGTCCCCACATCCTAGCATGGGGACCCTTACATGGAAAGCAATACCAATTGGGTGAGTAATAACTGTTGGAAATATTGAGAGGGGGGTGAATTGATATTCCTTAGAAATTAACACTTTTAAATATTTTCAAAGCATTAGTTAATCTTCAATTGTTATTAATGTTTATGCAGTAATAACAGTAAATAAAAGAACATAGTAGGCACAATAATTTTATGTGGAAAACCCCCTCCGGGTCAAAAATCACCGAACGCTTTTCTAATAAATTCTTTAATCTTCAACCCCAATTGAAATGAAAGCAACAACTTCCTAGAATTCTAGAAAAGCATTCTTCTTCAGCTCCCACTGGAAGGACTCCCCAACGCCTTGGTTTCTTCAGTAATCAACTGAATGGATGCCCCAACACCCTAGCGAGCCACAACTCGCCCTAGCACCACCATACCACCCTGATGTGTTCATAGGCCCCAACCCGTAGGCGACTTCATACACCTACCTAGCACCTCCCTGCCATCGTATAATGATTGAAATAAGACAAGGCTATGGATTCCCAAACTAGGGACAACAATCCAAGATACTTTAAGATGTACAATAATTTTCGTGTACTTGACCAAATACCCAATCACTCTATGACCTACAACTCAACCATGACATCATCCTAACAGTGACTCCTATACCTCCCAACACTGCCTCTTTGACTCTAGGCAAAATGACTCTTTTACAATATTTACAATGAGGACTCTTTTACAACTTTACAATTATGACTCTTTCCTTGATACTACTTCACAATATGTAGATGCTTGTCATGTCTTCAAAGGATGTCTAGTTGCAATGCTTCCTTTGATTTGATACTAATGCTCTTGAATTCTTGCTTGAAGTTGTACTTGAATCTTCTTCTACTTGCATGCAAAATTTTCTTGGTGAAACCAATCCCAAAGCAAAACAAAATACCCTTCAACTTACCTTTGCCTACAAAACATATGCAAGTGCATAATAATGAATAAATTAAAATTAAAATTACAATGCTTACCTGAAGTGTGCTTGTCACTTTTGTTTTTGACTTGTTGTGGCAGTAGACAAAGACTCTAACTCTTGATATAGACCTAGACTCTATGCAAGACTATATCCAAAATTGACCCAAAGGTATATACAATAAAAACTTATAACAAACCCTAGAATTTTGATGGACCAAGTTCTAAATACAACAATAGAGACCATTCTATCAACTATGAAAAGACAAGTAACATGAACTTACAACATCATATAGATTTAGCAGACTTGGTGTAGCATCAAGAATATGTAGTATCAAATGTGTAGTATCAAGAATAGGACATCTGAAATGTGGTATCAAAACTAACTGTGACATATAGAAACATAGAGATATAATCGAGACACTGTATATACTTACATTGTCCTACAAAAACATATGTCAGAGATGATAATCATATTTCAAATTTAAACACTAATCATATGTACCTTGTTGTAGGAGAATTACCCTTGACTGTTGATGTGTGGTCCTTACTGCAGTGATCCTTGAATGCATGTTTTTTCTTGCCTTCTAGGAGCTTGATATTGAATCTATTGTATCTATGTAATTTCAGATCTCCAGGGTTTGAAATTTCATCCTGTGGTATCCCTGTGAGTCCTCTTTCCAACCCCATAGGTCTTATCAAGATTGGACTCTTCAAGAAAGAGTTATGCCCAATCTCCCACGATGACCAAATTATAGAATGGTTTAGTAGAGAGACCTTGTGCGAAGTGCCACGTGTGATCGTTATGACCTTTGGCCCTAAAAAAGTTACTCAACAAACTACAGTCTGTCCTCTTTCTGTGACTATTTACGAAATTTGAATCCAATGTTCAAAGAGAAAGTTATGACAATAACGTCACCCGTTTGATATGGAATTCGGTAGCCCGAAAAAACCCTAACTTCTTTAGATCATATCTCCGAAAATATAGTGAAAAAAATATCCAAAATTCTGTCACAAGGTTCATCAAGACTTCAGATCAAATTGGTTTTAATTTCAGCTTCTCAAGCTTCGTAGAAAAAAAATTATAGCGAAAATTCCACGATGGCCTGTTTGAAGCCACAAAATCCCTACTAGAGGAGGATATGAGGGTTGTTATTTATATGAATGTCTTGAGTTGAGAGGGTCCTCAACAAGTGAACATTGGAGGTATTTTCGAATATTTTTTTATTATTAATTATTGACTATTCAATGATCACAACCAATTATGAGCGCCATGTCACAACCCCATAGGGTTTTAGCCCACTAACTGGGGTTACTAACTTCAAACATGAATATCTCTCAAACCGTGAAGAATTACTTGGAATGCCATATATCAATGGAAACATATCGACGAGTAGAATCCATCTAGAATATCCTTAATTCAGAATAGAGTAAGTTTTCAAGTCAAAATTCCCATGCAATATTGGGGTAGCCCCTGGTGTTGTTTGGGTTAACATCAATGACAACCACTGATCAACAATCTCCCCCTTTGGCATTGATGGAAACAAAAGTACTCCCCCTGTGATCATGACAACTCATCCTACTGCCTTCTCTCCCCCTTTGTCATCAATAGCAAAGGGTAACTCCCCCTAACAGACAGTCATCCTGCAGACCTGTACACACCTTCACTCCCCCTTTCTACATAGATAAGAGAAAGATTCTAATGAGAACTTGGGAGAATCCCAAGATTTTGGCGAAGACACTCAAATTCTTCATGAGGTAATGGTTTGGTAAAGATGTTAGCAATTTGTTCCTTTGTGCCAACATATTCAAACTTGATATTCTTTTCAGTGACATGCTCTCTAACGAAAGGATATTTGATCGGAATGTGCTTTGTTTTGGAATGCATCATAGGATTTTTGGAGATATTGATGGCACTGGTGCTATCACATAATATGGGAATAGGATCATCAAACTTAACTTGAAGATCTTGCAAGGTTTTCTCCATCCAAAGAACTTGAGTACAACAAGTTGTTGTCGTGATGTATTCTGCTTCTGTTGTGGATAAGAAGATTGAAGACTTCTTCTTACTTAACCATGAGACAAGGCAACCAATTAGGTAGAACGTTGCTTCATTGGTACTCTTACGATCATCAACACTTCCTGCCCAATCTACATCTATATAAGCTTGGATGACCAGATCATTTCCTTTGGGATACCAGAGACCATATTCTGTTTTTCCCTTAAGATATCGAAGAATTCTTTTGATGACAATGATATAGATTCTTTTGGTGTTGCTTGGAATCTCGTTACTTGTCCAACTTCCTGCATCACATTAAGCCAAGAGGCTATCACATATAGGAGACTACCAATCATGGATCTAGACAACCTTTGGTGCACATCCTTCGATGAATCTTCTAAGCTTAACTCGCAACCTGTTCTCATGGGGGTAAGGACTGGCTTGCAATATTCCATCTGGAATTTTTCGAGCATTTCCTTGATGTACTTGGTTTGATATATGAATATTCCTTTATCTTGCTGAGAAATCTGATGCCCCAAAAATTACGTCAGCTCGACAAGCATAGACATTTCAAACTCACTTTGCATTTTTGTGGCAAAGTTTTTACTTAATCTGTCATCATTGCTTCCAAAGATTATACCATCCACATATACCTCGATAATTGTTAAGTTATCTTGATCCACTTTCACATAGAAATTGTTGTCAGTGCTTATTTTCTTGAATCCTTGATGATGTAGATACTTATCAAGATGAGCATACCAAGCCATAAGAGCTTGCTTGAGACCATATAGTGCCTTCTTTAATCTGCAAACACAGTTTTCTTTGTCAGTGAGCAGAAAACCTTTGGGTTGTCAATGTAAACTTCTTCTTCCAATTCACCATAATTTAGAAAGGTGTTTGGCGTAGGATCCCCCAAGGGAAATTTTGGGGCTTAAAGCCTAGATTTTGACTAAATCCAATGTAAAGACTCCGTGTTTTGTGGATGTGGAGCGCGAATTTGTAAATGAGTCATAGGGCTGTCCACTCTCATTTTTGTAAATGTAATGTTAGCTTTAAATATCTACCCATGGTCCGTGGACCATGCCATGGTATAAATAGAGTGAGGCACTAAGTTGTAAATCACTAAATCAATTGAGGAAGGAAGATGAAGAATTGAGTCTTATCTAAGTGTAGTGTCAAGCATTGGGTTGTAGAGTAGGAGTAGGCTTTGCAGCTAAGTGTGCAGAGGCCTAGTTGTTTGTAGCTGAGTGTGCGGACCCTTATAGCTAAGTGCGCAGGGAAAGTCGAGTATGTAACCTTTGAGAAGTAATAAAGAGAAGTTTCATATCATTTATGTGTATCTTTTTCCTATTTTGTGCATTGAATGTATTGGGTATAAATTGCAATTTCACTACTTATATGGTGCGTGAACTTATATGATTGTGTTGATTAAGTAAATATAAGATAAAGTATTTGTTTATGAGAAGTTAATTAACATTTATAAGAAGATAATTAATATCTGTGGTGTAACTTGGGGAAAGAGCGCAGATCGTTTCCTTAGCAGCGCGAAAGCACCTCAGCCCTTGGTTAGGGTTGCATGAAGGCAATCATAACAAATCAGGAAGGCCTCACAGGTCAAGGCAGTGTGAAAAGTGACTTGCGCGAAGACATTCACAATTGGACTAAATTGACTCCTCAGGAATCTCAAGGGTGCGGAAACTTGGTTCCAGCATCCCCCCATACTACTTCGGGTGAGACCCTAGTCCACACTCCGCAGACTGTTGCCGAGAGGACCAGTAGTGTAGGGATTTGTTTGGCTAATTAACTCCAAACCTGGGTCAGGCCCCATCAAGCCAACAAATGGTTTCGTTGCCGGGACTAGAATATGCATAGAGATGTCCGATGTCGTATCATTGGAATCCAAATAAGAAGGAAATTGAAGTTTGGTTGGATAGGAGAATTCACGAGTTCATGGCATAGGAGAACAAGAATCCACGACTGAAAAAAGAAGAGTGGTTAGACTGCTACCTGTACATAGAGATCCACGAAATATTCTTCACATCTTTCCCTACTGAGCTGTACTAGTGGATCGCGAAGCTAGCAGATAGCCAAGGAAGGTGGAAACTCAACAATCCTATTGTGTAGACCATAGAGTTGGTGCACAGATTGGAAGAATCAAAGGATAAGGTCACGCGCGCTGTTGATCACTGGCTCGATCTGATTATAGGAGGATTCATTACTGAGTTCACGGTAGATACTTTAGTCAGATATAGCGAGGCAGAATGATGCTTCTTCAAAGGATTGTGAGGTAAGTACGTAAAGTCTTTGCATACTTAGATCAAAATGCTATTGTGTGAAAAGAGGTTATGCAATTACCTTGATGTTCGGAGCTACGTGAAGTGGAAAAACCTACAGAAACGAAGGAAGTAAGGAACCAGAGAATAGCCCTTTCATTTCACCTCCATGAGGGGATGAGGAATAGCTCATGAAGGTCTCTCCGCGAAGTGAAATCCATTTGACAAGGCAGATGATTTTGCGCATACCACCCCCACCCACACCGCCACCAACTTCACCACCATCACCTCCATCTTCCCCCATACCACCTCCGCCACCACCACGATAAAGTTGCCTGTGTTCAAGGGATTGGGAAATGAAGATTTAGACTAGTTTTGGTTTGTTGTAAAAGCCGTATGGGAAGCACAGGGAGTTATAGATGATAATATTAGGAAATCAACATTGGTTAGCACCCTATAGGATCGCATGTTGACCTAGTATATTAAGAATTCTAATGACAACCCGAATGTGGGAATTGCGGATATCCAAACTACGCTAAATAATGAATTTAGCAGGCTGAAGTTAGAAGCGTAGTCAATCATTGGGCTCAAAGAGATCACAATGCTACCAAACGAGACTCCTTGGGAGCTGGATCAGAGGCTGAAGTGTACAATTCGCGAGGTAATATGACTTTGAAGGATGGACAACATTGCAAATGGTTTGTAGCATCGCTAATGCCACATTTGAGGAGCGTGTTGTCGCAGTAGAAGTTAACGACTCAGGAAAAGGCCCTAGAGATCATGATGAGGCTTCATGAGACTCTAATACAAGATCCTAACATCGGAGTTCAACAGATCCACATGTAGCTGAAAAAATTATGCGTTGAGATGTAGATTCTGAAACATGATAGGACAACTCAACCAAAAGTGCACAAAGAAGTGTGGTGCGTAAAATGCAAGGGTCAGGGTCATGATAAGGACCACTACCCAGTGTTCGCGAATTACCTCGTGGGAGGAGGATCGATTCTGTTAGGACTTGAGGCACAAGCAGGACCTAGCATGGTGCCTTCTTTGTGGTGTGTGATTTGTCAAATAGGAGGGAAACACGCTACTGAAAATTGCCAATTGTTACAAAAGTATACACAAAATTCGCAACAATTGTTCTGTAAATTTTGTAGATTAGTGGGACACGATTAGCACACTTGTAAAAGGTATGAGTTAATGATGGATAGAACTCCCACCTACAGGGTTCAGGCCAAAATGCAACCCCTAGACCCGAATACAGAAGTGGGATGAATAGGATTTCAGGGGCACGGACGAGGTCGAGATGGAGGAGGGCCTGGAAGAGGTCATGGATAGCTAATATGCTACAATTGCAGAGGGCCAAGACATTATGCTCGTGATTGTACAAACCCAACGTATCCATCATGTCTGTATTGTACCTTGTTTGATCATGAGATGGAAGATTGTCCTACGCTAATAGCTAGGATACACGACAACGGAGCGCTACCACCTCCCTCGACTCAGAACCTACAGATGATGAGGTCTTAGTTGCTCGAGGAAGATCCAAATGTGAACATTGTGCTCTGAAGTGGAACTGCGGCGGGATATGATAAAGGCAAACAACCCAAAGATAATACTTGGGTTTGCAAGGCTCCGACAAAATAGCCGAGTTTTATTTGGAGCGTGCTAAGGAAACCTTCATGGAAGCTAAGAAGAGCTTCACTGATGCCTCCACTTCAGGAAGCAAAGATAGACCAGAGCCATAAATGGACCCATATATGCTCGCAACGTTCCTAGAAACATGCATGAAGCTACTGCGCGACGGAAAGGTTGTAAAGGGACTACAAGAACTCATTAACAAATGTGTTGGGACCATGCTAGGAGAACTGCCTGTAGTCCAGAAGATTGGAAAGCATATGACAAGGACTAGAAGAGAAATGAGGTTAATTGTGCAGATTGGAGAATATGAGATGGACCAAGTAATTCTAGATTTAGGATCGGACATGAACGTTCTGCCAAAGCAGACATGGGAGCATATGGGGAGGCCTACACTACAATGGTCTCCTATTCAGCTGCAAATGGTGAACCAGCAGAAGATAATACCTATGGGGAGATTGTAGTGAATCACTGTGGATATTGAGGGAGCGAGTGCACTACCAGATTTTGAAGTAATAGAGATTGTTGATGACAACAATCCATACCCTACGCTCTTAGGAATTGATTGGGCCATTGACATGAATGGGGTGATTAAATATGAAGAAGCGCAAGATGATTTTTGAGAAAAAGTCTCTACATGTAGTTATACCCTTGGACCCTGCTGAGGGATCCTGCTATACAAAGCCGGTGCGCGACTATGAAAGTGACAACGATTTGGACTGCATATACAAGATAACTACATGAGAGCAAGACTAGGTAAATCCCACCATGGATGGACGGATCTCATGGGAGCACAAAAGTTCCTGTACTTTGGATTCAGAAGAGGAGATAGAGCTATGGAAGAATCAGTTACACGAGGTAACCACACTTAACTGCAATATGATGACAAGGTCATTGCGATGCGTATCAACAGAAATGAGAAATTTTCCTATTTATGATGGATTAGGTGAGGTAGATGCTTTCTTGGAAAGATTTGAAAGGGAAGTGTCAGAAAAGCAATGTTTCAAGGCCTTGAATTGGGTATTGCGCGCTACGCTCGCAAGGTGGTGGGATACGCACAAAGGAAGCTTTGAAGACTGGCACGCATGTAGGAGGATGATACACACACAGTTTGGGAATCCTAGAGTGCGATTGAGAGATAAATACAATGGGCAGGATGATCTACACATACATCTGGCCAAGTGGATGTAGACCTATGGGGAGAAGCCACAACTAAAGTGGGTGCACCTATTCTCTCACAGCCCGGATGTTATACCAATGAATTGGTATATAGAAACAGAGCTCTGCCATGGGAGATGTGAATGGGATGTCCTACGCAAAGGGTTCGTGATGACCTTCAACTTTGAGGATGGATGGGATAGTATTGATGAAGTGCTACAAGAAGTAAAAGCAGCCATCTTTAGGATGCCGCAAGAGTCAGTAGAGATGATTTAGCTTGAATGGACTGCTCAATTAAGTTGCGCAATGAAGTGTTATAATGTAACTGCTAAGGGAGAGGATGAAGATCCGAGGAACATTGATATTCCTAAGGTAGAAGGCCAGTGCGAGGTTTAAGGACCACAAATTAAGAACCCTTACATAACCGTGCCAACAAAAACTAAGCAGGTAAATATTAGTACAGAGGCAGAACCTAAATTCGTGAAGATTAGGGACTACTGGGACGATGCGACGGTGGACAAGGTCACTGAACTACTCTGTGAATATCATGACTTATTCCTAGCCAAGTTTATGGACTTAAAGTGAATAATCAAAGATTTATGGGTAATGAGGATCATGTTGAAACCTGATGTGAAGCTAGTTAAGCACAGGCTGTATCGCTTAAATCCGAAATACAAAGAAAAGTTCTGTGTTGAATTAGACAAGATGCTCGAGGCAGGCATCATTGAGCCTGTGAAGGAATCTGACTGGGTAAGTCTGATGGTAGTACAAGAGAAGAAGTAGAAGGATGAAATAACAATATGCGTGGATCTCAGAAAGTTGAATGAAGCATGCGCAAATGATCCCTTCTCGACTCCATTCACAGATGAGGTGTTGGATTATGTAGGTGGTCATGAAGCATATTCTTTTACTGATTGATTCTCAGGGTACCATCAGATCAGGATCGCGCTAGAAGATAGGAGCAAGACAACCTTCGCAAAAGAGTGGGGTTGCTTTCAATACATTTGCATGCATTTGGATTGAAGAACGCGCCGGCCATATTTTCACACGTAGTTGTTGCAGCGTTCAGGGAATATATTCATACATTCTTTGAGGTCTATTTTGATGACTAGACTATATTTGGGTTGCTTAGGAGCCATGTAACGAACATGCACTTGATGCTAAATACATGCCAAAGATAAAAAATCATGCTTAACCTCAAGAAATGTATGTTCCTCGTTCCTTTTGGGAACTTGTTGGGACATGTGGTTTGTAAACAAGGGCTGATGGTAGACCCCGCGAAAATCACAGTGATTCTGAATTTGGAAGCATCGCGTAGTGTGAAACAGTTGCATGCTACCTTGGGACATATGGGGTACTACCTAAAGTTTATCAAAATTTACGCCCAAATCACTGCGCTGATGGAAAAACTATTCAAGAAGGATGTCACGTTCTGTTGGGACGATGATTGTAAAAGAAGAATGGATATCTTGAAGGAGAAGATGGTGACTACGTCGATTCTTGTCTTCCTGAAATGGAAGAAAGAATTCCATGTTCATGTTGACGTGTCGTGTATAGCACTGGGGGAAGTTCTCACATAGGATGGCGGAGAGGGCTTGGATCACCCTATCAAATTCGCGAGTCATAGATTATCTAAAGCAGAAAGGAACTATTCCACCACCGAACGCGAGGGACTGGCTATGGTGTATGCACTCCTGAAATATCGGCACTATTTGTTAGGAGGACACTTCAGGATGTATACAGATCATTCCACGTTGAAATACTTGGTCAATAAGCCTATGTTGGGGGGGCGCATATGCAGGTGGATTTTATTGTTCCAAGAATACAATTTTGAAGTTGTTGTGAAGCGTGGACGACTGAACATGGGACCTGATCACCTGTCGCGCATTGAGACAGGGGAGGAACCTAACAGCTTGGAGGAAGGACTACTTAACGCACAACTTTTTTTTGTGCACATAACAGATGGACGTTTTTAAAATATAATTCACTTTCTAACAACTAGAACTATGCCTGTAGGTTACTCTATCCAGCAGAAGAAGAAACTAGTGGTGCACGTGATAAATTTTTCTATCATTGCGGGGCACCTGTATAAGATGGGGAATGATGAGATACTGTGAAGATATGTACCAGAGTTTGAACGAAGTAGCATCCTCACGGACATGCATGGGGGCCCCGTGGGAGGTCATTATGCAAGGAAAGCAACTGTGCAGAAGGTTCTTTGTGCAGGGTTGTGGTGGCCGACCCTTCATCAAGATTCAAAAGCACATTGCAAGGCATGTTATGTATGCCAAAGAACGGGTAAGCCATCAAGGAGGGATGAGATTCCCTTGAATCCACAAATGACATTGTAGCCCTTTGAGAAGTGGGCAATCGAATTTGTAGGACCTATTAAACCACAAGGAAAGATAGGTGCGAGATATATTATTACTGCGAGAGAATACCTAACGCACTGGGAAGAAGCACAACTAGTAAAAGATTGCATGACCATGAAGTTTATGTTTGACCATGTACTGACACGATTTGGTTGTCTGAAGATCTTGATGAGAGATCGTAGTACACATTTCCTAAATGAAATGATCAGTGCGCTAATGGAAGAGTTTTGGGTGTATCATCAGAAAAGCACATAGTATCACCCACAGGCTATCGGGATTGTAGAAGTGTTTAACAAAGTATTCGAGACTGTGCTGACAAAAGTATGAAAAGCGCAGTGAAGTGATGGGGACCTACGTGTACTTGCAGTGTTATGGGCTTATAGGACAACACACAAGAAACTAACGGGACGATGCCTTTTAGGTTGGTCTATGGGGTGGAAGTCGTAATGCCAATGGAGTATATTGTGCCTAGTCTACGCATAGCAACGCTCGCAGGTATGACGGATCGTGGCACCCTAGAGGAGAGGCTCACATAGTTAGAGGAACTTGAAGAAGAACATTTTTTGGTTGGATTCCATCAACATGTACAAAATCAGAGTGAAAGGCCTGGCACGATCGACATATCAAGTTGCACACTTTTAAGGTAAACGATTTAGTGTTGTTATATGACAACAAGTTTGATAAATTCTCGGGGAAGCTCCAAATGCATTGGATGGGAATGTATGTTATTAAGGAAATCACAGATAGTGGCGTGGTGCAGTTGGTGAAACTGAATGGCGAACTCTTCCTATGAAAAGTAAGTGGTAGTCAGTTGAAGCCATACATAGGTGGCCCGACCATCTGACTAGCAACAGGAGGTACAACAAGCAACTGCTTGGTGCACTGCCGACCTTGTAATAGTCGAGGCAGAGTTGGGAAGTCTCTGCGTGAAGATCTCCACATCGATAGAGTGACTCAAGGGCGAGTCATGATGTTTCTGTTGGGGGCCTGTTGGGTGCTGGATCCCCCAAGGGAAGTTTTCGGGCTTAAAGCCCAGATTTTGACTAAATATGATGTAAAGACTCCGCGTTTTGTGGGCACGGAGCGTGAACTTGTAAATGAGTCATAGGGTTGTCTGCCCTCATTTTTGTAAATGTAATGTCAGCTTTAAATATCTACCCATAGTCCACGGACCATGGGATTGTATAAATAGAACAAGGCTCTAAGTTGTAAATCACTGAATTAATTGAGGAAGGAAGATGAAGAATTGATTCTTATCTAAGTGTAGCGTTGAGTCTTGGGTCGTAGAGTAGAAGTAGGCTTTGCAGCTGAGTGCGCAGAAGCCTAGTAGTCTATAGCTGAGTGTGCAGACCCCTGTAGCTGAGTGTGCAGGGCGAGTCGAGTCTTTAACCTTTGATAAGTAATAAAGAGAAGTCTCATATCATTTATGTGTATTGTTTTCTTGTTTTGTGCATTGAATGTATTGGGTATAAATTTCAATTTCACTACTTATATGGTGTGTGAACTTATATGATTGTATTAATTAGGTAAATATAAGATAAAGTATCTATTTACACGAAGTTAACTAACAATTATAAGAAGATAAGTAAGATCCATGGTGTAACTTGGGGAAATAACGCAGATCACTACCTTAGAAGCACGAAAGCACCTCAGCCCTTGGTTAGGGCTGCGCGAAGGCGATCATAACAGATCGCGAAGGCCTCGCAGGTCGGGGCAGTGTGCAAAGTGACCTGTGCGAAGCCATTCATAGTTGGACTAAATCGACCCCTCAGACATCTCAAGGGTGCAGAAACTTGGTTCCAGCATCCCCCCATACTGCTTCGGGTGAGACCTCAGTCTGTGCTCTGTGGAATGTTTTTGAAAGGGCAAGTAGTGTAGAGATTTGTTTGGCTAATTAACTTCAAACCTAGGTCAGGCCCCGTCAAGCCAACAAAAGGTTGACTTAACATCCATTTGGTAGACTTTCATTTTTCTCGAGCATGCATATGCGAGAAACATCCTGATAGCTTCCATTCTGGCAATTGGAGAAAATTTTTCTTCAAAATATATTCCTTCAACCTGTGCATATCCTTTGTAGACTAGTCTTGCCTTGTTCCTAGTAACCTGTAATCCTTAAACTATTTTTCTCCCCATGAACCTGTAATAAAATTTCCATCTTGTTCAAACTACCTTCCTGTCAATTGTAGACTTGTGCCATATACTGCTGCATAGACTCCTCCTCTACAAACATTAAGGAGTCGATAGACTAGATTGTTCAAAATAGTGAGTCACTTAATAGGCCATCTTAACTTGAGTCATTATTTGAAGAAACTGCTAATTCCTCATGACCTTTTGCTTTTACAAATCTTGAAAGCTTAACTGTTGAAAGCTTGTTATCTTCTTTGTCTTCATGTACATGTTTCATTTTCCAAGCATTCGTATTCTTGCAATCTCGAGCCATGTGCCCATATATATGACACTTGAAGCATTCAATGTAACTTGTTCATAGGTGATTCCATCTGATATTTGCAACTGCGAGTGCTATGGACATAGTTATGGAATTTCAAACATTTAATGTTTGGCCCATCTAACACGTATTCTCTTCTGACAAAATCATTGTGGAACTTGTCTCATGATCCTGCAAACTTGTTTCTAATGTTTTCCAGATAATGATTCTACCTATCAAAAACTTCACAATCTTTAGCCATATGTCCATAGTTAGCACATAAAAAGCAATAACCATTAGATAAATGTGTGTACTTGAATGGTTTGTTTGGATGTGATGGTCTTGATAGTTGTACCTGTCAATGAATTTGCAATCTTTGGCCATATGTCCATAGTTAGCACATGAAAAACAATAACCATTAAATAAACGAACGTACCTCGAAGATTTTTCATTCTTCTTTGGAGGCGGTGTTATAGTTTGTTGTGGTCCTTTGTTCTTGATTGCTTTGGTATTATTCTTTGGAGTTGCAACATTATTCTTTGGCTTTTCACTTTGATCAAATTCCTTCTTAGAATGATCCTGCAAAGATGTGGAGCTTGTACCTTCAGCAATTGGAGATTTACCATCTTTAATTGCCTTCATTTTTGCTTCTTCATCTGTCTTATCTTGTATGTGTTCTTTTTGTGATCCCTTGAGTTTGTTGATATCATCACAGGTTGCATCAAGTTATTTCTTTTGAGCAATATCTTCTTGAAACCATCTTTTCAAGATCTTCTTTTTTCTGCCTCCTCAACATGTAGCTTGAGCAGAGTGGTCTTCTCTACTTCACTGTTGAGAACTTGTATCTGTTCATTCTGCTTCTCATTTTCAATCTTGGGCCTGCTTATTTCTACTGAAGATGTTTCTAATTCCTTTTTCTTTTGGTAAACATACGATATGTATCTTTGATCATATTCCTTCCTTTCAATTTCTACTTCCTACATCTGTAGTGTGATCCTGCTAATCTCTGCAAATGTTGTGTCGAGTTCTTGTTGCTTTTGTTGGAATTCTCTCGTGAGGTCTCATGTCATTGTATTCTTGATTTCTTCCAATTGAGATCTAAGACTACTAATCATCTTCTCAGACTCTTCATTTTCTTTGATGAGTTCTTTTATTGTCTTCAATTTTGCTTCCAAAAGTCTTGTCTTTTTCCTTTTGAATTTTGAGTTCCTCTATCACCTTGATCACTCAATTTTGAAACTTTGTTTTACTCATTTCTCCCATTTCTTCATCATAGTTAGAAGGATCTGAATTTTCAATAACATATTGACTTGATTTCTTTGTTGAATAGAGATTATGAATATTTTCCCAAAGAGATTTTGCATATTGAACATTGACCAACTTTTATTTTCATCGAATTTGGGCAAACATTCAAAATTACATTCATGGCCTTTGAATTGTACCTTTTAGCTTCGTTGGTAGATGTGTCTCCAAAAACAATTTATTCCAATACTCCATGTGCCTACAAATGTATTTCCATCATGGATTCCCATATCCAGTAATTATCCGCATCAAAATCAAGGGTTGGCAGACAATACTCACTTTCTTCAGATTTTGTTGTACTTGTACCTTCCTTTGAAGTCCTTGTAACCTGCATCTTTGAATTTCCCATCTCTATGCTTTGAAAACTGACTTCCAACGATTAAGATGTTACTGAAGGAACCAATCTTTGATACCAATTGTTGGAAATACTGGGGGGGGGGGAGTGAATCAATATTCCTTTGCAATTATCACTTTTAAATATTTTCAGAGCATTATTTAATCTTCAATTATTATTAATGTTTATGCAGTAATAATAGTAAATAAAAGAACACAATAGGCACAAGAATTTTAAGTGGACAACCCCCTCCAGGTCAAAAACCATAAAAAACTTTTCTAATAAATTCTTTAATGTTCAACCCCAACTAAAATGAAAGAAACAACTTCCTATGATTCTAGAAAATCATTCTTCTCTAGCTCCCATTGGAAGGACACCCCAACGCCCTGGTTTCTTCAGTAATCAACTGAATGGATGCCCCAACACCCTAGCGAGCCACAACTTACCCTAGCACCACCCTACCACCCTGAAGTGTTCACAGGCCCCAACCTCTAGGCAACTTCATACACCTACCTAGCACCTCCTTGCCACCGTATAATGACTAAAATAAGACAAGACTGTGGATTCCCAAACTAGGGACAACAATCCATTATAATTTAATATGTACAATAATTTTCATGTACTTGACCAAATACCCAATCACTCTATGACCTGCAACTCAACCATGAAATCATCCCAACAGTGACTCCTATACCTCCCAACACTGCCTCTTCGACTCTAGGAAAAATGACTCTTTTACAATGATGACTCTTTTACAAATGACTCTTGGCCTTGATACTTCTTCACAATATGCAGATGGTTGTCATGTCTTCAAATGCTTCCTTTGATTCGATACTTCTTCTCTTGAATTCTTACTTGAATTTGTACTTGAATCTTCTTCTATTTGCATGCAAAATTTGCTTGGTGAAACCAATCCCAAAACAAAACAAAATACCCTTCAACTTACCTTTGCCTGCAAAAACACATGTAAGTGCATAACAATGAATAAATACAAATTAAAATTACAATGTGTACCTAAAGTGTTCTTGTCACCTTTTTTGTTGACTTGTTGTAGCAGTAGACAAAGTCGCCCACCCCTTGAATAGGCATGGACTCTATGCAAGACTACATCCAAAACTGACCTAAAGATATATACAATAAAAACTTATGACAGACCCTAGACTTGTAATGGACCAAGTTCTAAGTACAACAACAAAGACCATTCTATCATCTATGAAAAGACAAATAGCATGAACTTACAACATCATATAGATTTAGCAGAATTGGTGTAGCATCAAGAATATGTAGTATCAAATGTGTACTATCAAGAATAGGACATCATAAATGTGGTATCTAAACTAACTGTGACATATAGAAACATAGAGATATAACCGAGACCTTGTATATACTTACATTGTCCTACAAAAACATATGTTAGAGATGATACTCATATTTCAAATGTAAACACTAATCATACATACCTTGTTGTAGGAGACTTACCCTTGACTGTTGATGTGTGGTCCTTACTGCAGTGATCCTTGAATGCATGTTTTTTCTTGCCTTTTAGGAACTTGATATTAAATTTGTTGTATCTATTTAATTTCAGATATCGTGGGTCTAAAATTTCGCCTTATGGTAGCACTATGAGTCTTCTTTCCAACCCCGTGGGTCTGATCAAGATTGGATTCTTCACGAAAGGGTTATGCCTAATCTCCCACGATGACCAAATTATGGATTGGTTCGATAGAGAGAACTTGTACGAATACCGCGTGTCACTATTTCGACCTTAGGCCCTAAAAACACTACTCAACAATCTACAATACACCCTCTTTTAGAGAGAAGCTATGGCGATTTTCCCAGCGTCACCTGTTTGACATGGAATTCGGTAGCCAGAAAAAACCCTAACTTCCTTAGATCATATCTCCGAAAATATAGTGAAAAAGGATCTAAAATTCTGTCACGAGGTTCATCAATATTTCGGCTCAAATGGGTTTTACTTTCAGCTTTTGAAGCTTCGCAAAAAAAACATTATAGTGAAAATTCCACGACGAATTTTTTGAAGCCACAAAATCCCTACTAGAGGAGGATATGTGGGTCATTATTTATATGAATGTCTTGAGTTGAGAGGGTCCTCAACAAGTGAACATTGGAGGGATTTTAGGAGAAAAAAAAACTATTAATTATTGACTATTCAATGAACACAACCAATTATGAGTGACATGCCACAACCCCATAGGGTTTTAGCCCACTAACTGGGGTTACTATCTTCAAACATGAATATCTCTCAAACCATGAAAAATTACTTGGCATGCCATTTATCAATGGAAATATATCAACGAGTAGAATCCATCTAGAAGATTCTTGACTCGGAATAGAATATGTTGTCAAGTCAAAATCCCATGCAAGATCTGGGTAGCCCATGGTGCTGCTTGGGTTGACATCATTGACAACCATTGATCCACAATAACATATGATTAAATTAAGTCACTAATTGAATTATTTTCTTGAATAATAAATTAAAATACTAATTGAATTATTTTCTTTAATAAATTAAATTATTATGAAATATTTGTTGTGTTGTTAAATTCAAGAATTGTAAATCATAAAGAAGAAATTTAGAAATTTATATATTACAAAAAAATTGTCACCCTAATAATGCGATAGAGAAAAAAAATGTCAGGCCAGGCAGTAACTCCTCAAAGCAAAATTGGTTCGTATATCTTATTCCTTCAGGTTGGTCTTTATTATATACATGCGGGAGACTGTTCACTTGATCTCCCGATGACTGTTCATGTCTCTTATTATTTATTTACATTGATTTTATTTATTCACCCAATCCTGATGATTAGGTGTCAACATTCCCTCCCTAATCTAAAGGGATGTTGGTGAGTCCAAGCATCACTCTGAATCATTCAAGCTTTTCTCTTCCAAGTGCTTTGGTGAAGATGTGGGCAATTTGCTCATTAGTGGAACAATGACAGAGATGGATTGTTTTGGCCTCAAGATGATGTCGAATCGGATGATATTTGGTATTGATGTGCTTCATTCGATCATGGAACTTTGGGTTCTTGGCAAACTTTATTGCAGAGGTATTGTCAATCATGAGTGGAGTTGATTGTACTTGTTTTACCTGCAAATCTTCAAGAATTTTCCTGAGCCACACAATTACTTTGTTGCTTCAGCTGTTGCCATGTATTTTGCTTCTGTTGTGGAATCTGCTGGAACTGATTGTTTGCGTGATCTCTAGGAGATAGCTCCTGATCCAAGACTCTTAACATATCCTAAAGTAGATACCCCAATTTCTTTGTCTCCATTGAAGTCTGAATCAGAGTATCCAATCAAGGTGAAGTCATCCACATGCGTATACTTGATTCTAAAGTCTTGAGTTCCCTTCAAGTACCTTTTAACTTTTTTTGCAGTAGACCAATGTACCTCACAAGGCTTTTGCATAAACCTGGAGAGGATTCCAACAACAAATGAAATGTCTAGTCTGGTAGTAGTTAGGTAGTTTAGACTTCCTACAAGTTGTCTATACTTTGTTGCATCTTCAAATTCTTTTCCTTCAATAGATGTGAGCTTTAAGTTTTGTTCCATTGGAGTAGTAAGAGGATTGCATTCTGTCATGCCAAAACTATTTAACAGATCTCCAATGTATTTCTATTGAGAAAGAAATATGGACTTTAGATGCTGGGTTACTTCAATACCAAGATAGTAATGAACATAGCCCAAATCAGTCATTTCAAAACTTTTCCCCAATTCCTTCTTTATGGATGCAATGTAGCTTTCATTGTTCCCTATCATCAAAAGATCATCTACATATACCACAAGATATACAACTATTTTTCCAACTTTCTTGACAAATAAAGTTGCATCATCAATATCAAAATGTTTTAAATTGAGTTTCAGAAGATTCTTAGTTAGTTTTTCATACCGGTTCCGCGGTGCTTGTTTGAGGCCATACAAGGACTTCACAAGTTTGCATACTTTATGTTCATGACATATCACAGCAAATCCTTCAGGCTGGGACATAAAAACATTCTCTTTTAGATCTCCATTCAAGAAAGTTGTTTTTACATCCATTTGATGGACTTTCCAACCGTTCTGAGCTGGTAGGTCAAAGAGTGTCCGGATGGTAGCCCATTTTGCTGTGGGGGAAAAAGTCTCCTCATAATCAACCCCTTCCTTCTGTGCAAAACATTTTGCCACAAGCCTAGCTTTGTGCTTGTCAAGTGAGCCACCAGCTTTATACTTGTTCTTGTAGACCCACTTGTAGCTAATTGGTTTGGTTCCTAATGGAGGATCAACTAGCTTCCAAGTGCCATTCTTTATGAGGGCATCATACTCCTTTTGCATCACTTCTTTCCATTCATCATGAGAAGCAGCTTCTTTGAAGGAAGTTGGTTCAAAATCTGTAGACAAGTTCAATTCACAATCATAAGAAACATCCATATCAACAGGTGAATTAGAGTCATCTAGATCACCTCCATTTTTCCAGTTTGAATTTCTAGTTCCTGTCTTTCTAACCTCATTAGGATGAACAGTTGGGACTGAATCAAGGTTCAGTCTCCCAATTATGTCAATCACATCACTTAAATCATCATCCGTTGTTGGAGTTTCATGCAGGGGAGAGTATTCTTTAGAATAATATTCCACATGTTGATCTAGTATAGGAACCCCCCCTTCAAGATGTGGAATCTAATTATCAAATTCTTGAAATGATTTTTCTTTTGTGAATCTATCCAAGTGATCAAGTTACAACTCAACAACATTGTCAATTTTGGATGATTCAAGAAAAAATACATCTCTAGATACAACAAGCTTTTTATTTACTTCATCATAGAGACAATATGCTTTGGAGGTGTTTGAATACCCCAGGAAGATACATTTACAACTTCTAGCACTAAGTTTGTTTCTATGTACCTTTGGTATCAAGGCATAACAGGTGGAACCAAAGATCCTGAGATGCTTTACCGAAGGAACATGTCCATACCACATTTCATATGGAGTCTTGTTTCTAATAGCATTATATGGACATCTATTCTTTATATATGTAGCACATAGAATAGCATCAGCCCAAAACATTATCTTTACATTTTTGAAGAAGAGCATGGATCGTACCATATTTAAGATTGTCCTATTCATTCTTTTCAGCTACACCATTATGTTGGGGATTATTAAGGCATAGTTGTTTGATGTTTGATCCCATGTTGGCGAAGATAGTTTTCAAATTCATTTGATGTGTATTCTTTTCCATTATCAGTGTGAATAGATCCAATATGAGATTGTGCATCATTTTCAATCCATTTATGAAATTTCTTGAATGTTTGAAAAGAATCAATTTTTTTCTTCAATAAATAAACCCAACACATTTTGGTGTAGTCATCAATAAATGTCATCATATATTTGTTTCTTTTTGCAGAAGGAACAGGCATTGGACCACATAAATCTGAATGAATGAGTTCAAGTTTTCTATGTGCTCTTGAATGTGAATCATGAAAAGACTATTTCGTATGCTTTCTTAGAATGCAAGCATCACATTGCTTGAGTTTCCTAGGAATTGTAGGCAAACCGGCAACACCATTTTTCTTCAATAAGCGGAGGCTGTCATAGTTCAAATGTCCAAATCTAGCATGCCATAATAAACTTGATGGAAGTGTACCTTCTTCATAATGAGAATTGTATGAGAAATGTTGTGCATGAGCAGAGGTTCCTTGCAGCTTGAGAGGCCTTTCTTATTCTATTCCCCTCATGACAAGTGAGTGGTCAAATGATTTTCTTACCTCAAGCTTGCCATCAAACATATGAATGGAGTGACCTTGCTGGCAGATGTGGACCAAGGACAACAAGTTTCTCTTGAGCTGTGGGAGATATAGAACATGATGCAGAAGAAAGTCTGGAAGACCAGGCAGTTTAAGCCTGATTGTGCCAAGCCCCGATGGCTTGATTTTTGATTGGTCTGCAAAGTATACTGCTCCATCAACATTTTCAATAAATTCCTCAAAAAAATATTTTCTATGAGTCATGTGGCAGGTTGCTCTTGAATCAAGTAACCAATCATTTTTCCAAGAAGCAAGTGAAGCATTAAATAAATCTTCATTTACTCCAATATTACACTGTGCCAAAACATAATGAGCGGATTTAGGTGCTTTACCTTTGTCTGTATCATCAGTTTTACCTTTTTGTTGGTTTCTTTGCTGCTCAATTTTGTCCCATGGTAACTTTCATGTAGAGGCATCATGTGATCCATTTCTCTTGCAGTGTATGCAGTGCAAATCTGCCTTTTCTCCTTGAGAGTGTCTGCCCCCCCGCCTCTGAAATATCTTCCTCTTCCTCTTCGACCATCTCTTCCTCTTGAAGAATCTTGAGTAGGATGCTTTTCTTTATGAGCAAGGCACATAGCCTCTTCAGAAGATTTAGGGGTTGTCTTATTTCCAAAATCTTTCTCTCTTTCAGCAAACTTTTTCACAAGAGAGTCAAAGGTGATATCTTTGAGATTTCCATTTGCTTGTAATGACTCAAGATAATTGGAGTAAGTAGGATAAAGTGCCTTGAGAAAAGTGATAAGAGGAATATCCAATTCAACCTTAGTGGATTTGATATCATGCATTATAGACTTTACTTCAGATGCAAGAGCAATAGGATCATTATTTTGTAGTTCAAGAGTGAAGAGTTTAATCATGAGTTGAACAACTTCAAGTGTAGAATGTGAGTCATAGAGTTCTTTCAGCTTTTGTAAGGATTCAAAAGCAGTTGAAAATGGCTAAATATGGCGACTCACCTCTTCATTTACAGATGCTGCGATTAATGCATAAGGTTTGCTGTTATTGTTTTCCCAAATGACAAGCTCTTTGTCTGAGGTAGGTTGTTCTAGCTCTTTGTCTCTGTCTCCAACACACACTCCTTTCCACGACTCATTGAAAATGAGCACGTGTTTTATCATCTAGGACAACTTAGGATAGTTCTCTTTACCAGTGAGAACTATTCCCACGATGGATATGATTGAATGCATACTATAACAAAAAACAAATTGCTGCAAAACTTTTACTCTTAATGGGAAAAAAATATAGTTTTGATATGACTGGACAACAAACTCAAATTGACAGCAAATGTCAATACCCAATATATATTGACCTTTTTTTTTTTTGTAATACGCACTATCCAAAATATATATGGGTTTCTTTTTACATTGATCACCCAATGCAACCCTTCAAAAAATTTTAACACACAGTTGAATATCAAAGGACAACATCCCATCCTCGAAAGTATGTAATAACAAACCTAAGTCTACCTTCATAAATGGAAAAGGAATCCTCATAATATTCTTCAGTACAAATAATGGATGCCTATTTTAAAATTACAAAGGAAAAAGACAATGTATTAATGAACACTGCAATGTTTCCTAGCACTCCATTATCAAAGCAGTATTCCATCAAAATTTGTGGTCTCATTACATGCAATAATCAATCCTTCAACGTTTCCTAGCAAGAGGAATTTGCTCAATTGACAATTAGTGGATACCCGTTCATGAGGAGGAATTTTCTCAATTGACAATCAGTGGATACCCATTCACGAGGAGGAATTTTCTCAATTGACAATCAGTGGATACCCATTCATCAAAACACTTTCATGCCATTGAACAACACCCATGACAGTCACTATACTGCCTTCCTTGATGTGTATGGAGTGAAACGTAAACAATCAAACCATCTGAAGGAGCAAGCTATGGCTCAAACTGATTCAGATTTTTGAGACTGAAACTTATCAATAATATATACATCAAATAATGTCATTACTTTAGACGCCTTTGATAGCCATAGACCACATAGAAATTAACTCGAAGATGTAACATTATATGAAGCCCTTCAAAAATTTTAACATACAGCTAAATATCAAAATCAATTATTACAGATTGATTGTTGAAAGCACAATGACAATGTTCTCATCGGGCTCCCTGAATAGAACCGAATGCAACATACCCTCGTAGATCTTCAGAGGTTTTGATTCATGCACCAGCAGCGTTTCACGTAGTAAACTTGGTCATGGAGACGATTCATGCACTCAACGCAGTAACAATGATGCTCTCAACGCAGCAATGTGGAATGAGCAACGGTTCAACAATCCATTTTGACACACGACAGAGATGGCCTTCAGTCCACTCAGAATACAATTATGCAGTGGGCACAAAAAATTATGCAACAATATAATTGTGCAATGGGCATAGAATGGGTCAGAATCACTTATGGCAGATGGAGCGCATAAAGGCAGTGGACAGAGAGCGTAGTAGGCAGAAGGGAGTTACAACTATTTTTGGGAGCTAGCTCTGATACCATGTCAGGCCAGGCAATAACTCCTCAAAGAAAAATTGATTCATATATCTTATTCCTTCAGGTTGGTCTTTATTATATACATGAGAAAGACTATTCACTTCATCTCCTGATGATTTTTCATGTCCCTTATTATTTATTTACATTGATTTTATTTATTCACCCAATCCTGATGATTAGGTGTCAACAAAATATTTATTAGTAGATATCTTTAAGAATGTGGAGACCACTCTTAATTGAATAAACTTTTTATTTTTATTTTACTTGTCCATAAGTAAACACCCTTCTATACCTTGAAACAAAGGAAGTAGAAAAATAAATTAAAATTGGAGGAAAAAACACTCAGAAGGGAATTAGAGTTTTTATTATAATGAGAACAAAATTTATTACATTTCGCTCACTTATTTTTACTCATACTCCTGTTTCATTACAATAACATTGGTTCAATACCATGGTTGTAGAAAACTTTTACTTTGAATCTCCTACTTAAGACCAAATAGAAGCTTGAGTGAATATTTTTGACATTTTTTCTCTCTCCTCCCTAGTAATCCTTTCTCAAGATGTGTTTCATCGGGTTTGCATTATTCCAACCAAGGTTTTACAAAGCTCCTAATTATTTTGTGGAAAAATATTTGTTAACATATCAATAGGATTTTTATTAGTATGTAGCAGCCCATCATCTAACACTTCACAAATCCAATGATATCAAGCATTAATGTTCTTTGTTTTAGAATGATATGTTGAGTTTTCTTTCTAAATGAATGATGCTATAACTATCACAATGCACCACATATTTGTCCTGTTTTATTCCCAAATCTCCTAAGAACCATTGCATCCAAAACATATCTTTGCAAGCTTATGTGGAATCTATGTATTCTACCTCTTTTGTAGAGAGGGCTCATGCTTTATGCAGTCTATACATCCTAGAAATTGTTGCACCTGTAAAAGTATATAAATAATCAATGGTAGAATTTCTAGTATCCACATCTACAACCATATTTGAATATGTATAACCTTCAAGAACAACATTATTATTATCAAAACATAAACAATAAATACTAGTACCCTTGAGATACCTCAAAATCTACTTTACCATTTTCCAATGTTGTTTGTCTGGATTTGCAAGGAACCTACCTAATACGCATTGAATGTCCAATATCTGGACAGGTACATACCATGGCATACATCAAGCTACCAACCATTGAATCATAAGGGATTTTGTAACACCCTCCTCCCACATTTACCCAAGTTAACCAATTTGATGGGGTAAATATGTGATGAGAGGAGACTATGTTGTGACTCAACTCCCAATGTATAGTTAAGGAAGTGGAATTGATGAAATAAAACCATTATAACCTTCCACGCGTGCTACAAAACCTTCAAGAGCCAACCAACCCTTCCAGGTGACAAACCCCTGAGGCAACTTGACATTTCATTGATCTAGACCCCCAACTTCTCCCATGACAATCGTGTTGATCAGTGGTTGTCATTGATGTCAACCCAAGCAGCACCAGGGGATACGCCGATCTTGCATGGACATTTTGACTTGACAGACTACTCTATTCTGAGTCAAGGATCATCTATATGGATTCTACTCATCGATATGTTTTCGTTGATATATGGCACAACAAGTAATTCTTCACGGTTTGAGAGATATTCATGTTTGAAGTTAGTAACCCAAGTTACTAGGCTAAAACCCTATGGGGTTGTGACATGGCACTCATAATTTATTCTTGTCTTTGAATAATCAATAAGTAATAGTGTTTTTTTTCTCCTAAAATCCCTCCAATATTCACTTGTTGAGGACCCTCTCAACTCAAGACATTCATATAAATAATGATCCTCATATCCTCCTCTAGTAGGGATTTTGTGGCTTCAAATAGGTAATCATGGAATTTTCGCTATAAATTTGTTTTTACGGAGCTTACGAAGCTGAAATTAAAACCCATTTGAGCCAAAATCTTGATGAAATTTGTGATTGGATTTCAGATCTTGGTTAGCTATAATTTCGGAGATACGATCTAAGGAAGTTAGGGTTTTTGCAGGCTCCCGAATTCCATGACAAACAGGTGACGTTGGGAAACTTGTCATAACTTTATCTCTCAGCATTGGATTCAAATTTCATAAATAGTGATGGACAAAGGACAGACTTTAGTTTTTTGCATATCGTTTTCAAGGCCAAAGGTCGCAAAACTGACACATGGCACTTTGTACATGTTCGCTCTACTGAACTAGTCTATAATCAGGTCATTGGCGAAGATTGGGAATAACTCTTTCTTGAAGAATCCAATCTTGATCAGACTTGTGGGGTTAGAAATATGACTCAGAGGGATACCATAGAACGAAATTTCAGACCATGGAGATCTGAAATTACATAGATACAATAGATTCAATATCCAGCTCCTACAAGGCAAGAAAAAGCATGCATTCAAGGATCCCTGCAGTAAGGACCACACATCAACAGTTAAGGTTAAGTCTCCTATAGAAAAGTATGTATGATTAGTTTTTACATTTAAAATATGAGTATCATCTCTGACATATGTTTCTGCAGGACAATGTAAGTATGTACAGGGTCTCGGTTATATCTCTATCTCTAAATGTCACAGTTAGTTTTGATACCACATTTTGGATGTCCTATTCTTGATACTACACATTTGATGCTACATATTCTTGATGTTACACCAAGTCTGCTAAATCTATATGATGTTGTAAGTTCATGTTACTTGTGTTTTCATAGTTGATAGAATGGTCTTTGTTGTTGTACTCAGAACTTGGTCCATCACAAGTCTAGGGTTTGTCATCAGTTTTTATTGTATATATCTTTAGGTCAGTTTTGGATATAGTCTTGCATAGAGTCTAGGCCTATATCAAGAGTGGGAGTCTTTGTCTACTATTGCAACAAGTCAACAACAAAAGTGACAAGCACACTTCAGGTACGCATTACAATTTTAATTTGTATTTATTCATTATTATGCACTTACATGTGTTTTGCAGGCAGAGGTAAGTTGAAGGGTATTTTGTTTTGTTTTGGGATTGGTTTCATCGGAAAAATTTTGTATGCAGGTAGAAGAAGATTCAAGTACAACTTTAAGAAAGAATTCAAGAGGATAAGTATCAAATCAATGGAATCATTGCAGCGGGACATCCTTTGAAGACATGACAGCCATTTGTATATTGTGAAGAAGTGTCAAGGCCAAGAGTCATCATTGTAAAGTTGTAAAAGAGTCATTTGTAAAAGTTTCACCATTGGAAGAGTCATTATTGTAAAAGATTCAATCTGCCTAGAGTTGAAAAGGGATTACTGGGAGTTTTAGGAGTCTCTGTTGGGATGATGCATGCTTGGGTTGCAGGTCATTGTGTGATTGGGTGTTCAGTCAAAATCATTGTAAATCATATTGTATCATGGATCGTTGTCCCTGGTGTGGGAATCCACACTCTTGTCTCATTTCATCCATTATAGGGTGGGAGGCAAGTGCTAGGCAGGTGAATGAAGTCACCTATAGGTTAAGACATGTAAACACTTCAGGGTGGTAGGGTGGTGCTCGGGTGAGTTGTGGCTCGCTAGGGTGTTGGGGAATCCATTCAGTTTATTACTAAAGAAATTAGGGCATTGGGGCATCCTTCCATTAGGAGCTGGAGAACAATGATTTTTCTAGAATTCTAGGAAGTTGTTGGTTTCATTTCAGTTGGGGCTGAATATTAAAGAATTTATTATAAAAGTGTTCAGTGGTTTTTGACCTGGAGGGGGTTTGCCACTAAAATTCTTGTGCCTACCATGTTATTTTATTTACAATTATTACTACATAAACATTAATAACAATTTAAGATTAAATAATGCTTTGAAAAGATCTAAAAGTGATAATTTCTAAGGAATACTAATTCACCCCCCTCTAGTGTTTCCAACAATTAGTATCAGAGCTAGGTTCCTTTAGTAACATCTTAACCGTTGGAAGTCAATTTTCAAAGCATAGAGGTGGGAAAGTCAAAGAAGCAGGTTACTAGGATTTCAAAGGAAGGTACATGTACACCAAAATCTAAAGAAAGTGAGTATTGTGTACCAACCCCTAATTTTGATGCAAATAATAATGGATATGTGAATCCAGGATGGAATTACATTTGCAGGCACATGGCATATGGGAATCAATTTTTTATGGAGACACATCTACTGACGAAGCTAAAAGGTACAATTCAAAGGCCACGACTGTAATTTTGAATGTTTTGCCAAATTTTGTGAAAACAAAAGTCATCCAATATTCAACAACTTGTCAGAAATACTAAGAGGGGGGGTGAATCAGTATTTCTTTTCAATTGTTATTTTTACTAGTTAAATCATTTATATTTAGAACACAGAAATGAACAATAGGAATAAATTATTTTATTAATATAATATTTACAATAAAACAAGTACATATATATATATATACATATATATATATATATATATATATATGTATATATATAGGCTCTAATCTGTTGCCAAGCACCAACTTGGTCTTTTGTGAGGCTCCAACCTCTAGGGCTCGAACCCACTGTTGTATTTTGTTTAGATATGTTTGGTAGTTATTCTCTGCTCCCAACATTTTCTTCATTGAATTATGTCAATCTACAACTTCACTGTTGTCTCTATGCTACATCATCAATGAAAACTTGTCTTCATATGAAGGAGTCTTCACAACTCTTCATATTTCCCACACAGAGTCTGCAAAGTTACCTCATGATGATTTCAAATATCCATCATGATCTACAATAGTCTTCAAAAAACTTCAATGTGTCTACAATGAACTGCACTAAGATTTCCAAGGAAAAAACTCACAAATATTTCAATGTTGGTGTTGTCTATTGCTCCCTTCAACTAATGACTAATGAAATCTTACTTGGCTGGTTCAAGGTCATACAAATATTTGTCTTCTGCTGGCCCTTTTGGCTTCCTTCTTTCTATTGTGACCTTCAGCTTCCTTCTATCCTACTAGACCTTCAGCTTCCTTCTATCCTGCTAGACCTTTGGCTTCCTTCTCTCCTGCTGGACCTATAGCTAGACTATGTCCTTCTGCTTCCTTCTGTCCTACTAGACCTACAACTAGCTTCTTTCCTTCTACTTCCTTCTGTCCTGCTAGAACTATAGCTAGCTTCTATCCTTTTGTTTCCCTCTCTCACTCAATCTTTGGCTTCTTTTCTACCTTCATTGTCTGCCAGACCTTTGGCTTCTTGACCTTTTGACTTCTTCTTTCATTCGCTTAACCTTCTAACTTCCTTTGTTCCTTCAAGGTCATGAACTGTTACCTCTTCTCTGTGATAGATGCCCAAGATATGTTACTCATATGGATATCCCACGTGCCACGTCATTCCTTTAATCACAATCACAACTTTTGGAGGTCTTTTATAAGTCGTTCCCATAACATACTCTATCCTCCGATATCAACATTATCGATCTTCAGATATCAACATAGTTAAAACCATACAATGGGTGGTCCCACTTGCGACATCATCACCTTGATCGTAATCGGTGGTTTACCATCGTTACATTTCTTCAAGACTTGCGATATGCGATGGATATGGTATTCCAATAAGCTTCTTTTGATAACTCAATCAAGTCCACAGCTTTATCACAAACAACGGTTTTTACATGTCATCCCTTTTGAACTTTGCGATTCAACGGATGCAATATTACATTAAGTTATGTCATAGTGGTGTAGTTGGGTTCAGTTAGTCCCAAGTCTTATCAGATTAATTCTCCACCGTTGATCTCATCTTTAATCCGACAGTTGTTGATCCACCCAATCAACAAACCCAATCACCGATCCTCCACCGTTTGATCAAGGCGAGATGGATCCAATGGTTCATAATGAAATCGGTCGAGGAACTTGTGTTATGCTTAACCACCTTTACGGAGCCGATAAGGATTATAAATCCTTGATCTATAAAAGTTTGGGTCCATTCTTGAGATTAATGTTCGATCATTTTGTGACCCAATATCCATTGGATATACGAGGTCATCAAATCTACAGCCTGCGGGTCTTCAACTAGCACACGGGTTAATAAAAGGCTTAACCCCCACCGTTGACTGTGATGTAAGCGTTGAAAATGAGAGTGACATCTAGGATTTAGTGCCAGTCGTCAGCCACGATCAAAACAGACGTACACTCCTACCCCCGCTCTTTCGATAGCTATGCTCTTTGTTTTCTTCTTTACTTGCTCCGATGACTATGTACACTCTTCACTCTTCCGCTCTTCCAATAGCTCTTATTTCGATGATGTGTTCCTCTTTTTGGCTCCTTCCTCGCTGTGTGTTCCTCTTTGCTCCTTCCGATGTTTCATGCGATATATCTAATATGGCTCTTACTCTTGGCACATGCGATAGATCTGCTTTGTCTTGGCTTGTCGCTCCTATGGCTTCTCTTCACTCCTATGACTTCTGATACATTGCTTCGATAGCTCTGTTTATGCTCCTCTGTTGTTTCTTCCTATTAGTTCTTCTTAGGCATGTATTACATGTGATACTTCCAATATGGCTCCTCCAATGTTTTCTTCTTTACTCCTCTGATATTGTTGTTTCTCTTTGTTCTTCCGATAGCACTTACCCTTGGGCATATGCGATAACATGCTTCCTTAATGGCTTCTGATGAACTCTTCCTCTTATTCTTTGACTGCTTCTGTTCTTGACTTCCAATGGCTTCCAATGTCTTTCCAATGACTTCCTTGATGGCTTTTCTCCCTGGCTTCTTGCTCCTGTTTCTTTATGGATCTACTCTGCTTCTCCTTGTCTTCATATCATCATTTAGTATCCTAGAATATTTCCATATTGACATCAATGACAATATAGATAAAAAATATCCCCCTTTGTCATTGATGGCAATATTCTTCTTCTATCTCCTTTTCACATCAATGGTAAAGGAGTGCTCAGTGACTCCCCCTGTTGAACTACTCCCCCTATCAAACTGCTTCTATTCTTTATGAGTAGTAGATCTTCATGAGTATGTTACTCCCCTTATCATAGTGCTCTTGTTTTTACTCAAGATAGAAGGATTGGCACCTTATCATCAACTAGCACATTATCCCTTCTTCATGTCTCGAAAAACTACTTTATCATGGCTTCAACAATGCTTAATGATGCTCCACTTCAATGCTTCCAAACAGATTGCAAATAGCCACACACAAAATGTTCAAGTCCAAGTGTTTATGCTTCAATCCATATTTTGTTGTCTCCACAATCAGAATTAAGAGGCCTTCATAGTCCAAATCAAGAGAAAATGCCACTAAAATTGTCTTTCTTGTTATCTTTCTTCAGATCAAGATTCCTTTGTATATCTATGCTTCTCCTTAAGTTACTGGGCTATATTCGACTGCACAACATTCTCCTTTCTATAGTCCATTTGATGAGCCATATTTTCCTTGCATTCTTGTAAAAGTATTTGCAAGTTATCTCCACTAGCAGATTTTGATATCCCATCTGTGACTGTCTTTTAAATTCTTTTCATTGATTGGCATTTTTTTGCATTGCTTTAGTTTTGTTAGATGTTGCCAAATACTCTTGCTTCAAGCTTCATTCCCAGATGTATCTATTTGTTGGAAAGGGACATATTCTCAAAATACTATGTAGCTATACTTTACTCAACTTCTTTAATACCAACAACATACTTATTATCCCTATTTCTCTAGCATTGGATGGCCTTCTCTGTTGCTCCAATTTCTGCTTAGTGATCAAGTGGAAAACATCTTCAACAATAGTCCAAAGAATGGTTACAAGATCATGTTCTTCAATGTAGTGCTCCGGAGAAATGATATTTATCGAAGAATGATTGTTAATATAGATCATCAAGGATGACATAAGGCCCATTCACAGATGGCTTCTGCAAGAATGCTTAATCATCATAAGCTCCCCTTAACTATATGCATGATCTTTCTTTTAGAAGAGTCTCCCCACCAAATGCTTAGATTGTTGAAGATCAGGTCAACAACATGTGTTGTTGGCTGGAGAGTTCAAGGGACTTTCAAATTGTATTTGCTTCCTTCTCCATACTTGTGTAACTTTCTTTTCTGGCATGGTTCTAGCTTGAGAAGGTGCCCAAATCAAGTTACAATTACGTGCCATATGACCAATTTTATGAAACTTGAAGCATTCTATGTTGTTCATGAATAAGAATTCATGACTTCTTCCTGCGAAATTGCTTCTCGGAGATCAATGGGGATCATTACAAGGCCTACAATATTTTGCCATGTGTCCAAAGTTTGTACAAGAATAACAATAACCAAGAAATAAACTTTGGTAACTGGGAGATGGAGATTTCCTTGATGTACTTTTAAACCCTTTCTGCCTTGAGATCTTTTGATGATAATTATTGCTTCTCACATCCTTGACATCATCTACATTTCTTCTTAGAGCGGGATTTCTTCCATTGTTGCCTTGACTCTTGTCCTTGCCTTTGCTGGAATTGGGAGCATCAACATTTCTTTCTGGCTTCCTCACATCCTTTTTGTTTGAAGCACTATCATTCTTGCTTGAGGATTCACCTCCATACCCGAGACCTAATTTATCAAATAGACATATTTGATGGATGAGCATGTCATCCAAGTCTTGAGAGCTCTTCAAGGTTTTGTCCATCCCTTCAACCTTTATCTTGAGGGAGACAACATATTCTTCCAATCTTTTGCAATCATTATTGTTCTTAGCAAGTTTTTTCTCAATATCTTCCTTTATACGTGTGCTTCATTTTCTTCTAATTTAAGGGAGATGATATCTGACTTCATTTTGAAGATTTCTTCATTTTCCTTTGCTATACTGCTCTCCATTTCTTCCTTAATCCTTGTAGCTTTACATGTTTAAGCCTTGAGAAGGTTGATGCTAGATTTTAATTTGAAGATTTCTCCATCCTTTGCTTTTAGTTGACATATCATGTTGTTTCTCTCCTTTTCTACTTCATCAACATGTCCTTCTATGATTGCCAATGCTTCCATTGTCTTCTCAACTCCTTGTGCTAACTTTCTTGCTTCTTGTAGTTGAGATTTGAGAGAGGATACCTCTACCTTGTACTGACCAATCTCTTCTTCAAGTTTGTTCAAGCTCTTGTGCCTTTGTTCAAGTTGACCTGACAAGGTATCTTCTCGTTTCTTTGCTTTATCCAATTGATTTGTCATGGGTATGACTTCTTCATGATGCTTTCTTTTGCTTTGATGAAATTCCTTCTTAAGCTTGGCAAGCTCTTCATCCCTTTCTTGTACTTGAAGCTTGATAAGGTCAACTTTCTTCCTTGTTTGGTCTTGGTCAGCAACTAGAGCTTTCTTATTAAGTTCCTCATTTTCCTTTTTCAAATTGATAATCTCTTCCATGGTAGCCACAATTTTAGTGAGGATATCTTCTACAAAGTCTTTTTCATTCTCTTCATCTTCTAGGTCTTCTTTAGCCTTGATGTCATCATTCTCATTTTCAGTTTCTATGATGGGTTCTGTATTTCATTCTTGGTTTCCATCATCTTCTTGACTAGTGGTCATGGTCGATACTCCTTTTGAGTGAAGTTCATGAAGTTTGTCCCATATACCCTTCACTGACGAAATTTTTCCTAAAGTGTTCTTTATAGAATCAGGTAGCCCATTCAAAATTTCCTTCATTGCTTTTGCATTGTACTCCTTGGATTCTCCATCCATCATGCTATCAACAATCACTGGTTTCTAGATTTCAATGCCTTAAGTCTTTAAGGAATTCCTCATTCTTGCTTCCCATATATTAAAGTTTCCATTGAACCATGGAGCCTTCTCAAATTGATTGTCTTCTATTTCAGTGGTAGAGGGAGACACATCTTTAGGAGGATTGGAGACTTTCTTCCTTGGCTTTGCCCTTTGTGTTCTAAAGATCAACCTTCAAGTTGTTAGGCTTTGAGTGAATGTACTAGCTTTGATACCAATTGTTGGAAATACTGAGGGGGGGATGAATCAATATTTCTTTTCAATTTCTATTTTTACCAGTTAAATCATTTTCTTATTGTAGAACACCAAAAATGAACAATACGGAATAAGAATGTACTTTTATTAATCTAGACTATTTACAATAGGAAAAAGGTACAACATATATATATGTACATATATATATAAATATCTATATATTATCCTATATATATATATATAATATATATATATATAATATATATATTGATATATATATATATAATTTAGTGTATATATTATTTTAAAGGCTCCAATCTATTGCCAAGCACCAAATTGGTCTTTCGTGAGGCTCCAACCTCTAGGGCTCCAACCCTATCTTCTCAAGGCACCAACCTTGTGTTTAGGAGCACCAACTCCAAGGAAACCAATCCTTCCAATTCTGAGGCACCAACCCCAAGGGCTCCAACCCTATATTGTCAAGGCACCAACCTTGTTTTTTTGAGGCTCCAACCTTTAGGACACCAACCCTTTGGGCTCCAACCCACTGCTATATTTTGTTTAGATATGTTTGGTAGTTATTCTCTACTCCCAAAATGCTCTTCACTGAATTCTGTCAATCTACAGCTTCACTGTAGTCTCCATGCTACATCATTAATGAAAACCTGTCTTCATATGAAGGAGTCTTCACAACTCTTCGTATTGCCCACACAGAGTCTGCAAAGTTAACTCATGATGATTTCAAATATCCATCATGATCTACAATAGTCTTCTCACAACTTCAATGTGTCTACAATGAACTGCACTAAGCTTTCCAAGGAACAAACTCACAAATATTTCAGCATTGGTGTTGTCTACTGGTCCCTTCAACTGATGACTGATGAAATCTTACTTGGTTGGTTTGAGGTCAAACATATCTTTGTCTTCTACTGGCCCTTTTAGCTTCCTTCTTCCTGCTGTGACCTTCGGCTTCCTTCTGTCCTACTAGACCTTCGGCTTCCTTCTGTCCTACTGGACCTTCGGATTCCTTCTATCCTACTGGACCTATAGCTGGCTTGTGTCCTTCTGCTTCCTTCTATCCTACTGGACCTACAACTAGCTTCTATCCTTCTGCTTCCTTCTGTCTTGTTGGACCTACAACTAGCTTATGTCCTTCTGCTTCTCTCTCTCTCACTTGATCTTCGGCTTCTTTTGTACCTTCATCATCTACCAGACCTTTGGCTTCTCGAACTTTTGACTTCTTCTTTCATTCGCTTGACCTTTTGGCTTCCTCTGTTCCTTCAAGTTCACGAACTGTTACCTCTTCTCTATGATAGATGCTTGAGATATGTTACTCATGTGGATATCCCACATGCCACATCATTCCTTTAATCACAATCGCAACTTACAGAGGTCTTTTATAAGTCATGCCCATAACATACTCTGTCCTCTGATATCAACATCATCAATCTTCACATATCAACATAGTTAAAACCATATAATGGGTGATCCCACCTACCACATCATCACCTTGATCACAATCGGCGGTTTACCATCGTTACATTTCTTCAAGACTTGCAATATGTGATGGATACGATATTCCAATAAACTTCTTTTGATAACTCAATCAGGTCCAAAACTTTATCACAAATGATAGTTTTAACATGTCATCCCTTTTGAACTTTGTGATTCAATGGATGTGATATTACATTAAGTTATGTCATAGTGGTGCAGTTGGGTCCACTTAGTCCCAAGTCTTATTGGATTAATTCTCCACTGTTGATCTCATCTTTAATTTGACGGTTGTTGATCCACTCGATCAACAAACCCAGTCACTGATCCTCCACTGTTTGATCAAGGCATGCTGGATCCAATGGTTCATAACGATATTGATCGGGGAACTTGCATGATGCTTAGCCACCTTTATGAAGCTGATAAGGATTATAAGTCCTTGATCTATAAAAGTTTGGGTCCGTTCTTGAGATTAACGTTTGAACATTTTGTGACTCGATATCCATTGGATATACAAGGTAATCAAATCTATGGCCTGTGGGTCTTGAACTAGCACACAGTTAACAACAGGCTTATCCCCCTCCATTGATTATGATGTAAGTATTGAAAATGAGATCGACGGCTAGGATTTAGTGCGGGCCTTCAGCAATGATCAAAACAGACATATACTCCTACCCCCGCTCTTTCGATAGATATGCTCTTTGTTTTATTCTTTACTTGCTCTGATGACTACGTACACCCTTCACTCTTCCGCTCTTCCGATAGCTCTTCTTTCGATGGTGTGTTCCTCTTTTTGGCTCTTTCCTCGTTGTATGTTCCTCTTTGCTCCTTCCGATATTTCATGCAATATCTCTTATATGGCTCTTACTCTTAGCACATGTGATAGATCTACTTTGTCTTGGCTTGTCGCTCCTATGGCTTCTCTTCACTCCTATGACTTCTGATACATTTCTCCAATAGCTCTGTTTATGCTCCTTTGTTGTCTCCTTCCTATCAGTTCTTCTTGGGCATGTATTACATGTGATACTTCCAATATGGCTCCTCCAATTTTTTCTTCTTTACTTCTCTGATATTGTTGTTTCTCTTTGTTCTTCCAATAGCACTTACCCTTGGTCATATGCGATAATCTGCTTCCTTGATGGCTTCTGATGAACTCTTCCTCTTATTCTTTGACTGCTCTTGTTCTTGACTTCAAATGGCTTCCAATGTCTTTCCAATGACTTCCTTGATGGCTTTTATCCTTGGCTTCTTGCTCTTGTTTCTTCATGGATCTGCTCTTCTTCTCCTTGGCTTCATATCATCATTTAGTATCCTAGAATATTGCCATATTGACATCAATGACAATCTAGATCAACACAGCTAAAGCTCTTTCGGAAAAGCTTCATAATCTCTATTCAACAAAGAAATCATGTCAAGATGTTATTGAAAATTAGGATCCTTTTGATTATGATGAAGAAATGGGAGAAATAAGTAAAACAGAGTTTCAAAATCAAGTGATCAAGGTGATAAAGGAACTCAAAAGTCAAAAGGAAAAGACAAGACTTTTGGATGCAGAACTGAAGACAACAAAAGAACTCATTAAAGAAAATGAAGAGTCTGAGAAGATGATTAGCAACCTTAGAACTCAATTGAAGAAGTCAAGAATAAAATGACACGAGACCTCAAGAGAGAAGTCCAACAGAAGCAACAAGAACTTGACACAACATTTGCAAAGATTAGTAGGATCACACAACAGATGTAGGAAGCAGAAATTGAAAGGAAGGAATCTAATCAAAGATACGTATCTGATGTTGACCAAAGTAAAAATGAATTAGAAACATCTTGAATAGAAATAAGTAGGCTCAGGATTGAAAATGAGAAGCAAAAGGAATAGATACAGGTTCTCAATAGAGAAGTAGAGAAGACCACTATTTTCAAGCTACAGGTTGAGGAGGCAAAAAAAAGAAGGAAGATCTTGAAAAGATGGTTTCAAGAAGATCTTGCTCAAAATAAAGAAGAACTTGATTAAACCTGTGATGAGATCAAAAAACTCAAGGGATAGCAAAAAGAACACTTAAAAGATAAGACAAATAAAGAAGAAAAAAAAAAGGCAATTAAAGATGGTAAAGCTCCAGTTGATGAAGGTACAAGCTCCACATCTTCACGGAATGATTCTAAGAAGGAAGTTGATCAAAGTGAAAAGCGAAAGAAGAATGTTGCAACTCCAAAGAACAAGACTAAAGCAATAAAGAATGAAGGACCACAACAAAATACAACACCGCCTCCAAAGAAGAATGAAAAATCTTTCAGGTATCTTCATTTATTTAATGGTTATTGTTTTTCATGTGCTAACTATCGACATATGGCCAAGGATTGTAAAGTTATTGATAGGTACAACTATCAAGGACCATTGCATCTGAATGAACCATTTAGGTATGCACATTTATCTGATGGTTATTGAATTTTATGTGCTAACTATAGTCATATGGCTAGGGATTGTGTAGTTTTTGACAAGTACAATAATTATTTTCAAAACCCTACAAGCAATTTTTTAGGATCACGAGACAGTTTCCACGATGATTTTGTCAAGAGATAATATGTGCTAGATGGGCCAAACATTGAATGTTTGAAATGCCATAACTATGTCCATAGTGCTTGCGGTTGCAATTATCAGTTGGAATTACCTATGGACAACATTGAATTCTTCAAGTGTCATAACTATGGGCACATGGCTTAAGATTGCAGGAATAAGAAGGGTTGGAAAAGGAAACAGGTACATGAAGACAAAGCAGATAAAAAGGTTTCAGCAGTTATGCTCTTAGGATTTGTAAAAGAAAAAGGTCATGAGGAATTAGTAGTTGCTTCAGATAATGACTCAAGTCAAGATGGCCCATTAGGTGACTCATTATTTTGAATAGAATGGCATGTTGACTCCTTAATTTTTATAGAGGAGTCTATGGAGCAATATATGGCACAAGTCTATGATTGAAAAGAAGGTAGTTTGAACAAGATGGCAGTTTCAAGATGGCCCATTAGGTGACTCACTATTTTGAACAGACTGGCATGTTGACTCCTTAATTTTTATAGAGGAGGAGTCTATGGAGCAATATATGGCACAAGTCTATGATTGAAAAGTAGGTAGTTTGAACAAGATGGCAGTTTCATTACAGGTTAAGGGGAGCAAAATAGTTGAAGGATTACAAGTTACTAGGAACAAGGCAAGATTAGTCTGAAAAGGATATGCACAAGTTGAAGGCATCGATTTTGAAGAAAAAATGTCTCCCATTTCCAAAATGTATGTTATCATGATGTTTCTTGCTTATGCTTTCTCGAGAAAAATCAAGGTCTACCAAATAGATGTCAAGTCAATTTTTCTAAATGATGAATTGGAGGAAGAAGTTTACATTGAAAAATTTGAAGGTTTTTTGCTCTCTGATAAAAAAGACTACGTCTACATATTAAATAAGGCTCTATATGGTCTCAAGAAAGCTCCTAGGGCTTGGTATGCTCATCTTGATGGATATCTACATCAATAGGGATTCAAGAAAGGAAGTGTTGACAACAATCTTTATGTGAAAGTGGATCGAGATAACCTAACAATTATTGAAGTATATGTGGATGATATAATCTTGGAAGCAATGATGACAGATTAAGTAAAGACTTTGCCACAAAAATGCAAAGTGAGTTTTAAATGTCTATGCTTGGTGAATTGACATACTTTTTAGGGCTTCAGATTTCTCAGCAGGATAAAGGAATATTCATATATCAAACCAAGTATATCAAAGACATGCTCAAGAAATTCCAAATGAAAGATTTCAAGTCAGTCCTTACCCCCATGGCAATAGGTTGCAAGTTAATATTAGAAGACTCATCAAAGGATGTGGACCAAAGGTTGTATAGATCCATAATTAGTAGTCTCTTGTATGTGACAGCCTCCTGGCCAGATGTGATGTAGGCAGTTGGACAAGTAGCACGATTCCAAGTGGCACCAAAAGAATCTCATATCATTGTCATCAAAACAGTTCTTTGATATCTTAAGGGCACAATGGAATATGGTCTCTAGTATCCAAAAGGAAATGATTTGGTCATCCAAGCTTATACAGATGTAGATTGGGTAGGATGTGTTGAAGATCGTAAGAGTACTAGTGGAGCAGTGTTCTACCTAGGTGGTTTCCTTGTCTCATGGTTAAGTAAAATTTAGTCTTCAATCTTGTTATCCACAGCAGACACAGAATACATCGCGACATCAGCTTGTTGTACTGAAGTTCTCTAGATGAAGAAAACCTTGCTAGATCTTCAAGTTATGTTTGATGATCATATTCCCATACTCTGTGGTAGCACCAATGCCATCAGTATCTCCAAATATCCTATGATGCATTCCAAAACAAAGCACATTCCAATCAAATATCATTCCATTAGAGAGCAGGTCGCCAAAAAGAATATCAATCTTGAATATGTTAGCACAAAGGAACAAATTTCTAACATATTTACCAAACCATTACCTCGTGAAGCATTTGAGTACCTACGCCAAAATATTGGGATTCTCCCAATTTCTCATTAGAGTATTTCTCTTATCTAACTAAGTAGAAAGGGGGAGTGGATGTGTGTACAGGTTCGTAGGATGACAGTTTGTTTGTTAATACCTAGGGGGGATAATATGGGGTACAAAGGGAGGTACCCAAGGTAATAATGTAGTAATGGGATGGGCCATAGTAATAAATAAGGTGGTTAACCCATATCATGTAAGGGACCACAAGTAGTTAGTAATAATGTAATGGGCCCAAGGTATTAGTGGATGGTATGAGGGAACCATGGTAATGATCCATGGTATTGCATGTATGAGGCCTATATAGAGGCTAGAGACTCCACGTCAAGAAGGAATTGTCAAGGATTATTGTATGTACAAGCATATGGCTTGTGTAGTGTTCTCCTTCCTTAAGGAGTGAATGTATGGTGTTGCCTTACCTTAAGGGTTTGATCAATAAAGAAGTATTTCTATCTATTTCAGATCTTGTTATTCTTGGGTTTATTTATATTTCTCATATATTTTTGGGTCAGATCTATAACAATTGGTATCAGAGCTATAACAAGTGGTATTAGATTTATAACAAGTGGTATCAGAGCTATAACATATTTACTCCACCTTTATAGGGAAAGCAATAGTTGTCTATCAGTTGTAGAATTCATTGAACAACATTTCAGCCCAATATCAGTTGGAGAAGGCCTCCTCACAGGCAAAAGTCACCAGAATAATGTCTCTAGAAGACTTGGTAATTGAATTGGACATGAGCCCAAAGACATCAAAGCTACTGAACAACTGATAAAAAATAAGACTGATGACATTGCAACACTCAAGAAACAATTGAAGATACCTCATTTGCAGCTCCCCCAGACACAGGAAGTCTTGGAAAACCAAACCGGGCATGAAGAGTTGATGGACTTAGTCCTTAAACTAAATTATCAGTTGAGGGAGACAGAAAAGGAATTGGATAGCCTAATCCAATTAAAACAAACTGATCTTGGCACTACCTCGATGAATGTCATCCCAACAGTTACAACAACTATTCCGTCCACATTGGCAGCCTCATTGGCTCCCATAGCTCCAATTGCTACAACACAACCAATTTCTACAGAATTTACATAAAAAACAGGTACATTAGGTGATGAAGCATCAAAGTTGGTTAAAACTATGGAAGAAATGTCCATACAAACAATAGATGTGAATAAGTTCAAAGAGAAGGTGACAAGCTTGGAAACTGATTACAAGCTTGCCAAAATCATGCACAAAGAAGAAGTGCAAAAAGTTGTCAGGGTGAGTGAGAAATTGAAAGAGATGGGAAAAGACCTAACATTAAAAGAACCCTTGGGCAGGCTGAGGAACTACTATGGGCCAATATCATTGACTCTGTCAATGATATTTGGCCATCTAGTTAGGTGATTTTTGAGCAGATAGATTTAATAAAGATGGCTATAGAGGCCATCCAAAGAGTAAAAGAAGAATTGGGAGAAATTCCAGAAGAGGCTGCCAGAATTATCCAGTTCCTTAACAGCAAGGATAAGTATGAACTTTAGGAATTAGAAATAGAAGACCGAACAGAGACAATTTTGGAGGTGAGAAAGGTCCTCTCCAAAAGAAACTTGATGCAAAGTGTATCAGTGTCCAAGTGTATCAGATGAAAGGATAAAGTAAATGAAGCTTCTAGCATGAAAGATCAAACAACAAAGCAACACAAAGGGCTAAAATCAAACCATAAAAGCCAGCAATACCAAAATAAAAGGGACAACATGAAACAATTCAATCGCTGTCTCTATCTTCTTGCAAGAAGATATTTTTATTTCCTAGATTAAATCTCAAATTCGTTTGAGATATTTTGTAATAAACTTTTGTATAAATACTTCACAATTCAAAGTATGTAGGGTGGACTCTATTAGACATCTCTTTAGAATTTTTGATCAAGAAGACCTAGAGGGTTATTGTATTAGTTGATAAGCGAGCAAGCTGGATTGATTAGTAAAGATCATACTTTTCCAGGGATTCATGTGTTGAGCGAATTTTAGACAGGTATTTTCATGTGTTATTGTCATTTTTATCAAAGTTATTCATAATCTTATATGTGTTTCAATCTAAATGCTATAATTGGAATAATATTTTAGAACTTGTTTAAATCACATTCTGTCTTAATAGTTAAGCATTTGAATGTTCTCTTCTGATATTTTAATTAAAGAATCCTTAATTTCTCTTTGGTTTAGATTGAACAAATCATAATCCAAGTTAAATAATTCTTAACCACCCTTTATTCTCGATTCCCCTTCCTTACTCATTCATTATCTGGGTTTGAGAACCCTTAACTGCTCTCTCACCCTAAGTGAAACCTTTTCACCCCTCTGTCTCAAACATCTGAAATACACTCTGCTATCTTGCCCTTGGAAAATCCCCTTTAGTGAGTTAATCCAGTTTTGCTTCCTTATTAGTTGACTCCATAAGCCCAGTGGTCTAAAAGACATCAATTTATCCATCTGTCCAGCAGATCCCACCAACCAATCTCAAACAAATCAAAACCCCTTAAACAATCATAGCTAGCCTAAAACTTCTTAACTAAAACAAAATTAAAATTTAAAGAGAGAGCTTGCTCTGAGCATCAAGAAAGCAAGGAAACAAAATTAAAATTTAAAGAGAGAGCTTGCTCTGAGCATCAAGAAGGCTAGGTCCTGATCTCCAAAAGTGGATAGTGGTTACCTTTGGTTTTTCCTTATTATTACTTCAAAGGAATTATTAGAGTGATAACATAATCCTGGGTTTAGCAGGCGGATATATGAAAAGGTTCTTGATATCAATTCCTTTATCAATAGTCATACTTCGAGTCCGACACCCAATTTATGCAACTATAGTGGTGACCCACAATATTCCTAGTATAAGAGGGTGTCATTCGAGCTTAATTTTGGGGTTAAGAACCAAAAAATCTACTAGGTATTCCCATGAATCCATAGAGACGATAATATAATCCAAGGTTCCTTTTAGTTTTACCCCATATCTGTTAGCTAACTCCAACATGGTTGGGGTTGGTTTTAACGTGGTTATTCGAAGGAGGGCACAATTTTGAAATGTTATGATATCTATAGCGGCTCCTAAGTCCACTAAAGTATTTGGAAAGCTATGTCCCTGAATCTGGATGGGGAACACTAGGTTTCCAGGATCATCGTATTTGATGGGTCTCTATTTTCCTAAAATAAGATCATAGAGTTCCCCAAAGACATAGAATGTAGGAGGGTCTTTTGCTTTCCTTCTATGTTTCTTGACACATAATTCTTTGATGGTCTTGGCATAGATCGATATATCTATGATATCTTGAAGAAGGGGATTTTAATACACAAATTCTGTAGTTTCCCTACAAGATCAAATTCATGATATGTGGGTGGTACTACTATGGCCAGTCTTTATGGAAATATAGGAGCAACATCTAAAGTTTTGCTAGATTCTTGATTTTTAGTTAGTCTACTGGGTGGTTCTATTTCGGTGATAATTATAGTAGAAGGACTTTTTTTCTCACTGATGCTTCTCTTTCGTGGAATTTTCATCTTATGGTTGCTCTAAGTTTGATAAGAAATTGATCCAGAACCTTAACCACAGTCAAGAACAAAGGTTAAGAGGATAAAAGGTTAATATTGGCCTTAAACGCTAAAACCTTTATTAAGCACTAAAACCTTTGTTAAAGCGCAAAAACCTTTGTTAAAGCGCAAAAACCTTTATAAAGCGCCTTTTCTTTAAATTCCGAATTAAGCATGTGGGCAATATGCGGCCAAACAGTAAACGGTATATTGTGTGGGTGAAAGACCGGAAGCAATAATCTACCAAGAGCACGGGATTCCACTTAGTGGTCGACACGTAGCAGAGCAAAATTACTTTTCTCGCGCGCCTTCGGTTAGATATCGTTTGTGCATGAAATATGCGCGAGATTGAGTGATGTCCATTGGATTGAGCGGGGTCACATCAATGGTGGAGATCGTTCGGGAAAGTTGGCCAGCGGATGACGCGACAACCGTTGTATGGATTGGATAGATCGACGGTTGAGAGTGAACCCGATCGCAAGCTCTATGGAGGATTATCCCTTACCGCCAGATATACGCGCGATAAGGACTTATCCTTCAGGAACGCGAACAATGGTTACGACAATAATTACTTTTGACGGCTAGCCTAGCGGAGTGGATAAAGTTTAGTTGAAGTCATGTGTGGTTGCTAATATTGGTGGAGATACCACGTAAATGCACTCACATAGTAGTTTTACAGGGAGAGTCCAAAGAGACAGAGGTATAGCCCGAGAGTTAGAGAAACTCAGAGAGAGTGAAATAAGAGGCTCGCTAGACTAAACAGAGCCTTCTGAAGCTGATGGAATGATCCATAGAAGCTGAAGAAGTTATCTTCATGGATAATTCCATCCAAGAAGATTGATTCTAGAGTTCAGAGCCACCACAGGTTGGAGGTAGTTGCAGGAGTTACCAGAGCTCATTCTCAGTGATCCAATAGTCAATTCTGACTATAATAAGCCTTTTGAATCCATTGCAGGGATTTGCATAAGCATTTGGAGACTTCTAAGGGCCAAGAAGCTACAGGGAAGTTTTAGGCAGCAAGTGATCAAATGATCAGTCTGTTGTAGGTGTCTGACATGTTGCTGAAGACAGAAGAAGAAGTTCCAGAGATAGTTGAAGAATTTTGAGGGAGTTAGTGCCATCCAGAAGCTCAAGTTAGCTCAGTGCACTGATTGAAGGAATCAAGTCCAAGGAAGCTTAGATCTGTTTGCTGATCAGGAGCTCAGGACCAAGTGTTGTAAAATGGTCAAAATTGAAAGTGCTCAGAACTAGCTCAACCCTCAACGACCAGATAGAGCTCATCCTCCTGATTCCGGTGCCACAAACGGTTCGAAAAATGGTCGCCGTATGAGAACGTTATGCCAAAAACAAAATCGCCCAATAACCCTTAATTTTTGAATATTTTTCAAAAAAAAAATATTAAAAAAAAAGAATATTTCGTAGAATATTATTTGAAATATTCTATAGAATATTCTTTGGAATATTCTAGGGAATATTACTTTTTTGGCAGCCAATCACAGGTTGCCACGTGGTAGGCCCGGAGGCCGCCACGTGGCCCAGGGTGACGTCAACAAGGGTATGAGCATTGTTAAAATTTTGGTCTAATTGTGGTTTGAACCCGCAACCTCATGTCTCCAAATGCCGCGCCTTACCAACAAGCCACGGGGGTCGGACTTATTAAGTCAGCAGAACAAAGTTATCTTAAAGTTTGATTTGGGTGGAAACCAAAACGGGGCCAGCTCCCCATGCACGTGACCGTTGCCCAAAAACCATGGGCCTAAACCTTTAACCGCCCAGCACAAAATCCGAGGCAAACCACCAGCCGATTTTTCCGGTCACACGCGGGTTTCACTGGCCGTTAATTGATAGTCTAGTTGGCAGAAATTTTGGTGGAGCGCCAAATTTGGGCTGACCCACCATATTTGGCGGGCCTAACTGGCTCCAACTAAAGTTAACTAGAGTTTTTCTAGGGGCAGACTGGAGAAACTTTAATGAGCCATAACTTTGGTAGGAAAGTCCGTTTTGTACGATTTTTTTTTTTTTGATTTTGGGTCTCTTCGACCTTCTGAAGCCATTGGCATAGGTTTCACATCCATTTGAGGTCGTTTGCAGGTGTTTTAGCTTCGTGGAAGTTCCAGGAGCCACTAGGGCCAAATCAGTTTGGGAGTTGCATTGGGAATTGTGCAGCCATTGAATGTGGAATGAAGGTCATTCCTGAAGGTTTTTAGCATTATGAATCCATTTCTATAGCTCGTTTTGCCTTTTGAGGCATTCTTCTCACTGTTTAGCTTCAGGGAAACTTTCAGGGCCACTAGGGCCATTTCAGTGCTTGAGCTATTTGGGGGCTGTGTTCATCCATTTTTGGTGATTCAAAAGCCTATGTCTGTTATTTTCGACCTTCTGAGTTTAATGTCAGAGGTTTCAGAACCAGTTGAGGTCATCTTCACCTCGAAATTCTCCATGCAAGTTTAAAGGGCCACTAGGGCCAATCGGGGAAAGTACTGTATCAGGTACAATTTCACTGTTTAGTGCTTGGGAAAGAGCATGTTTAGCTAATTCCTATCTTTTGATTCTGTATTTACAGTTAGATCTATCTTTCAAGACACTCATATTCTTGTATTAGCCTTTGTAGCATTTTTAATACAAGAGGACAAGCCTAGTTGGAGAGGCTTGGTCCAGCAGATGTAGCCCAAAAGTGGTGAACTGCTTTATCATTTTGATGTCTTTATTTGCTGAAGATGATATGCTAAACAAAAATGATATAAAGTGTTAAACAACAAATATACATAACTTGCATACACACCTAGTCACCTATTCAGCTACATAAAGTTATTTGTCTTATTCCACAAGACATCAAACTTCAAGTATGTGTATGTCAAAGACTTCTAAGTGTTTACTTTGCTATTTCTTTAGGCAGAGCCTGTAGAGGGCCAGGTAGCCTCTGGAACTCATCCTCTCTTTAGAGGTGACATGTCCGGTGAATGCCCCTACAGTCTATCTCTGTATAAGAAATAGGAAGTTTTCACCTTTTTAGAGGTCACTTGAAGTGTATAACTCACATTTTCAATTATAGAAAATGGATATCTTGCACCCTTAAACAAGTACATTCCATTTTCGGATTAGATGGTATCAGAGCTCGGGTTGAGCATTTGTTTGTGCAAAAGGTGTTAAAGTAGTGTAAGAGATTGACTATTTTATTTGTTGCAAATGGTTGCTTGAATAAGAAGGGGTTTTTTGTTTGACATTTGGTTAAAGCTTGTCATTTGATTGAAAGCTTTGAGAACTCTTGTTTGGAAGTTTCTTTTGTTTAATTGACCATTTACATAATGTCAACTTCTTCCACAAAATTCTTCAATGATGACATGAAGAATGAGTTCCTTAAGGTGAAGGACATGGTGCAGATTCTCATTGAGGATCAAAGAGAAAGTGTTAAGATTCATGCACAATTGTTGGCTATGAAGGATGAGAAGGAAATAATTCTCCAAAGGCTGCATGACATGGAGAAACAACTCCTTCAAGCTCAAGAAGCTTTGTCTAAGAAAACGAATGAGGATGAGGTAAATCATTCAAACTTGTCTTCAATTTCCTCAATTGAAAAGTGTGTTGGTTCTTTTGAGAAACATACCAGAGGCATAGGGTCCAAATTAATGTTTAAGATGGGCTATCAAGAAGGCAAAGGTTTGGGCAAGCATGCGCAAGGCATGGTTGATCCTATTTCAGTTGTGGAGTGACCCAAGAATGTTGGTCTTGGATATGAACAGTTTAATGGTGAAGAATTCAAATCCTTGAATGCATGTGATGCAAATTTAAAAAGAACCTTTATCCCAACTTCTCAAATGAATATATGCCAAAATTGTTTTAAGGATGGTTTCCATTGCTTTAAGCCATCATTGCAGCAAGTAGAGGGTAAACATGTCGCTTATGGCAAGCATGCAAATGTAAACAGTTTTCAAGACAAGCACCGTGATGAAAGTCTGAAAAGGAAAGTTGTCTCCTCTACCAGTTCATCGTCTCTCGAAGACAAAAAGGATGGACATTTTATGCAGCAAAAGAGGAAGTTTTGTTGTGCATTTTGTGGTGGATTTAACCATGTTGCTTCAAGATGCTGGTTGAAAAAGAAAGCACACATGAAGCAGAAGAGGCAAAGAAAACTTTCACAGAAAGTGCTTGAAAGTTGCAAATTTTGTCAAAAGAAGGGACATCATGTTTCTCATTGTTGGATCTTGCATCCAACAAGTTGTCCAAAGCACATGCAGCTTGAGGACAAAAACATTGGCGCAAGTGGATCTATGGATTCCATTATCGATATGGAAGATTCACATGAAGAACTGTTGCTGCAACAAAAATCGCCATTGAAGTGGCTTGGTAAGAAGTGGATGGACTTCTTGACACATTAAGACATACTCCTTTTGTACATACAAACTTTGGATGTATGCATGTTTTTTTATGTGTTGCAAAAATTTCGCCATGAAGGTGAAAGTTGAGTATGAGACTCACTCTATCGCAGTGAAAGTTATATTCATTTCATCTTTGAAAGTACATGTACATGTGATCGACGACATTATACTTAAGAGAAAGTTGAAAGATAAACTGCATGCATGAGAATGATATGCATGAGCATAGGGATCATGATGATTTCCTTGTATTTTAAACATGTATGTGTGATTAACTTGAAGGGTTGATTACTTTGTTTTTAACCATGCATGTAATGTAATATTGACTTGGAAAAAGTTAATTTGATCTCCAAGATTGTAAAGAGGAGAAATGATTAAGTGTTTCATATTTGTAAAAGCCTTCTCATTTGGGAGGCAGCTATTCTTCTGGAGCGGAGGTGCCATGGATGGGCATCATGATAGTTGGCAAGCCCACATGTTCAAAGGAATATTTCAGCTCATATATCAGCAAGTTTCATTGCTGGTTCCTGCAATTTTAGATTTCTCAAGCGAAAGAACTTGGTCGAGATTCAACGAGTACTTGGCTTATGCAGCGAAAAGTTGCCATGATGACAGTTGGCAAGGCAGGACATTTTGGCATCAGTATGCTCTTTTGGCTGAATGGAAGAGGATATTTCTGTTCCTCAAGTGTTGTACAGTTCAGTTCAAAGATTCAGTGAGCTTTTGGGGACCAAAAGCCTTCTCATTTGGGAGGTGTGATCAGGAGCTCAGGACCAAGCGTCGTAAAATGGTCAAAAATGGAAGTGCTTAGAACTGGCTTGAACCCAAATGACTGGATAGAGCCTTTCCTCCTAATTCTGGCGCCACAAACGGTTTGAAAAATGGTCGTCGTATGAGAAAGTTATGCCAAAAACAAAATCGCCTAATAACCCTTAATTTTTGAATATTTTTCAAAAAAAAAATATTAAAAAAAGAATATTTCGTAGAATATTTTGTAGAATATTTTTTGGAATATTCTAGGGAATATTCCTTTTCAGGAAGCCAATCATAGGTTGCCACATGGCAAGCCCGGAGGCCACCACGTGGCAAGCCCGGAGGCTGCCACGTGGCTCAAGTGACATCATGATGATGTCAGCAAGGTTTTTTAGGCATACGTTAAAATTTTGGTTGAATCATGGTTTGAACCCACAACCTGCCGGAAACAAACGCACTGCCTTACCATTGAGCCACACATCAATTGCTTGTAATAATGGTAGAACAAAGCTATCTTAAAGTTTTAAAATGGTTTGGGTGGAAACCAATGCGAGCGAGCCCCCATTCATATGACCACGCCATGCGACCACTACCCCGGGAACCGATGGTCAGTTATTAGCGGATTTGGTGGAGCGCCAAATTTGGGCGGTCCTGCCATAATTGGCGGACCTATCTGGACCTCCACTACAATTAGCTGGAGTTTTTTTAGGACCAACTAGCAGTTGGGAATAAATGGCCATAAATTTGGCTAGGAAAGTCTGTTTTGGACGAATTTGTTTTTATTTTAGGTCTCTTCAACCTTCTGAAGCCATTGGCACAGGTTTCACAGCCATCTGAGGTCATTTTCAGGTGTTTTAGCTTCGTGGAAGTTCCAGGAGCCACTAGGGCCAAATCAGTTTGGGGGCTACATTGGGAATTGTGCAGCTAGTGAATGTGGAACAAAGGTTATTCCTGAAGGTTTTCAGCATTATGAATCCATTTCTATAGCTTGTTTTTCCTGTTGAGGCATTCTCTCACTGTTTAGCTTCAGGGAAGCTTTCAGGGCCACCACGGCCATTTCAGTGCTTGAGTTGTTTGGGGGTTGTGTTCATCCATTTTTGGTGATTCAAAAGCCTATGTCTGCTATTTTCGACCTTCTGAGTCTAATGGCAGAGGTTTCAGAACCAATTGAGGTCATCTGCACCTCAAAATTCTCCATGCAAGTTTAAAGGGCCAATTGGGGAAGGTACTGCACAAGGTACAATTCCATTGTTTAGTGCTTGGGAAAGAGCATGTTTAGCTAATTCCTATCTTCTGATTTTGTATTTATAGTTAGATATGTCTTTTGAGACACTCATATTCTTGTATTAGCCTTTGTAGAATTTTTAATACAAGAGGACAAGCCTAGTTGGAGAGGCTTGGTCCAGTAGATGTAGCCCAGAAGGGTGAACTGCTTTATCATTTTGATGTCTTTATTTGCTGAAGATGATATGCTAAACAAAACTGATATAAAGTGTTAAACAGCAAATATACATAACTTTCATGCACACATAATTACTTATTCAGCTACAGAAAGTTATTTGTCTTATTCCGCAAGACATCAAACTTCAAGTATGTGTATGTAAAAGAATTCTAATTGTTTACTTTGCTATTTCTTTACGCAGAGCTTGTAGAGGGCCAGGTAGCCTCTAGAACTCATCCTCTCTTTAGAGGTGACATGTCCAGTGAATGCCCCTACAGTCTATCTCTGTATAAGAAATAGGAAGTTTTCACCATTTTAGAGGTCACTTGAAGTGTATCACTCACATTTGAAATTATGGAAAATGGATACCTTGAACCCTTAAACAAGTAAATTCCATTTTCAGATCACAGGGGTTGACACAAAAGGGGTGGAACCCAGAATGTACTGGGTTCCACTCGTGGTGGGTATCATGATAGGGTTTTAACTTGGGAAAAATGGGATAGCAGGGTTCACCATCAGAGGTGTGGTACTAATTGTCGGTTGGGGAGGTGGTTGTTGACCAAAAGTGTCCACAAAACCCCATGACCTATTAGTTATCGATGGGATTGGTGGAAATGTTCCAACAGAAGACAACAGAGGTACATATGCAATGGGAATCAAAAGTGATCCCAACGGATTCGTGATCAGAGGATTGTATAGAGGAATGAATCTTTTAGTAAAGAAATATTATGGTAAGCTTGAATCATGGGATGTCCAAACTGATTCTGTGTTAGATCTCATAGACTGATTGCTCGAAGATGGGGAATCTAGTTCATTGGGGCTCAGTGGATCCTCCACAATGAGTGGGGGAAGACCTAATAATCATCTAAATTGATGATGAGGCCAGGATGTAGCCACAGTGACCAATAAATTCTATCAGTAAATTTTACAATGATGTTTATTAAAGTCTCAGTGATAATAATTTGGCAATTAAAAATTAAAAAATACACTAATGAACTTAATCAAAAAGTAGAGGGAAATGACTGTGTCTGATAAGCACCGATCATTGGAGATGAAACCCAGTATCACAATGAATAACATAGAGAGTTGGCCAAATGTACAATTACGATTACTCTTGAGCTTCACCCGAACCTCAAATTAAGGGGCCAAGTACTCTCGTGAAGATGAGCACCCTCCCAAAAATGGAAGACAGAGTAGGTTCATCTATGTTAGCTACCAGGGAAACCCACCCAAGTCACGTTATGTTCATCACTAAAAGTATGGCCACTAAGGATACCTCAAATCACAGACACTACCGAGGGGGAAATAGTTGCAAATAGTATGTTGTGTGGGAAGGATACCTAAGTCCCTGACTCAGATCTGATATCCCTGAAGGGATCCCCAATACACAAAATACCCAAAGGAGATGTAAGAAAAGGTGGGCCACCTACACTTACAATCTGATATTTTCTTGTATTTAGCTTCACTTTCACTGGAGTGGACTTGGATAGTATGAGTACAAAAGGATTTCTCTCTTTAATGACACTAGTTTCGGTGCATGATCTTGGGAAGTTAACTCACACTTCCTATCACAAGATCCTAGCCTAAAATAATGTGTGTTTAACCTAAAAAGAGTTGCTAACTGATTTTATTAGGTAGATTTCAAATTTACTTCATTAGATTCTTTGGTAGGGGTGTTGGTGTATGAATTTATGTGGGACTCTGACTCAAATCATGCAAAAACATTGCTTGCAAATTTTCACTTTCAATGAATAAGATGCTTCTACAAATGGAGAGTCATTCATACATCAATATATATACCATGCCTCCTATTCAGTAAAACACTAGCATAACCGATAGAACTTCCAATGCTCAATAACAACTTTTTAAACCAAATAATGTAGATCTAACCAGATAAGTAGAAAACAGTAAAAATTTTGTATTTTTTCTTTAATGAAGACAAAAAATTTAAGAAGTAAAGCTATTTTCTTTGAAAAAAAATGTTCAGGACATAGATCATTCAAACAAGTGCAATTTCAGACCCCTGATCAGTCTACAAGCAGATTTCCCAACCCATGAGGTCACAGAGTAAGTTGTTTATCAAGAAATTGTTTGCTAATTCTCTATTCTAGAGGCTTCAGAGAGTTAGTTTCAGAACTAACGCATTGTTTGTGAGGACACAATGCTTTATAAAGCATTCTTTACACTAGCAGACAGTGTTAGTGAGGAAAAGGGTTAAAAAAATAGGCTTTGGGGATTAGATCTAAGGATGAGCACTGAGAGAAGGGTGTTGTATAGTCCTGAGTGGTCGGAAAGGGAATGAAGAAGTACAGGAAGGCCTAGAAGAAAGGGAGATCTAGGAACTTTCTAGGAAAATAGGGAAATAAGTGTAGTCTCCAGTGGAGTTTCCAATTCTTCTATAGGGATTATTGCATGGGTGTTTGGTGATGTAGAAGCCCTCAACTATCTTCCTAGGATCCTTGGTAGACAATCAGATTAGATGCATCTGTGACAAAGATGCATTCATATATATGTTTAACAAATTGATATCAAAGGGAGAAGGAATTATTACCTTGAGCCTTAGTGTGGTGTTGTTGGAGAGTGCAATGTAGCTAGGCGGAAGACCCCTGAGCCAGCTCCAAATCAAAACCTGCACATAGAAAATACAAGTGTAATATCACAACATAAAACCTTAATAAAAAATTCATGAACATATAAAGATATCTAGTTGCATATATCTAAGCCACTCATGCTAACAATATTGAATAAACATATAAACAAGTTATACTACCAACATCTCGGAGTGGACAACACAATTGCAGTTATATATTGATGTAGAAAGAGTGATTACAACCATCAGTTGTATCAGCCTTCCCTTACGCCTCCAGCTCCTCTCTCTTTCTCCCTTCTTAACCTCTTTTGATGCCTTCATTTTAAACTCTACTCAACAGTCAAATAGGCAATCCTTTCACATGGTTCGACCTCTTTAACAATGTCCCTAGCCTTCCATATATAACATGTGAGGATAAGGTTTCCAAGTCCTCCATGAGTTCCATTAGGTAAAAGCAGTAATGTTTCCATGCCTTTGTACTCTTTTCTATTTGCATACTCCATTTAGGAATTAGTAATTCCCCCAAACAGGTCAAGTTCTAATGTTTCCTTGCTTTTGTGAGTTGACATAGGAGAGAATCTTGGGATATTTCTCAATCAACTTGTTCTCTTGACCATAGAAACTCATTAGGGTTCACTAACACTCTTCCCAAGGTAACATAGAGTTACTTTGGGCACTAACGCACAATTAGCCTTGCTAGGAAGCTTTATAACGTAGGTTTCTAGTGTTTAGATAGCGTTAGCTTGACAACTGGGCTTGTGAACATGGTCAGTCCTTCAGTCATCATGTTTTTCTCCTCTGAGCTGATGAGGAGGTAATTTTCCTATATAATAGCCGTTCTACAAGAAAACATTGAATCTTGTGTACTTTATGAAGCAAGACGTGATGCTGTGAAAGGTTGGTAGGGAGGCTCCAAAACAAAGCTAAGGAAAAATTTTGGAGGGTGGTCGTAGCCACTACAAGACTTGGCAACACACTGGTAGAACTCTTGCGCCCTAAATGGACCTTGTTCATGAAAAATAAGTCTAACACCTCTAGAAGTATTGTTTAGTTCTTAGTTCATCTTAGTTTCACACTAGCTTGATTGTAAGATGTAGCATCTTCTAAAATCTTGGTCAATTGACACATATTCCAAGCCAAGGCAAGACAGTTGTTTCGATTGGGGTTGAGGGGTATATTGGTGCGCAAGCAATGTAGTTGTCAGAGTCTTAGTTTCATCTCCGGTGTTGCTCTCCTATTAGTAGGCCTGTACAGTACCCCAGCAAAGTCACGCAGGAACACAAGCATCACTCACATGCCAATGAGCCTAGTTAGTACCCTGAGAGAGTTGCTTGTATCACCTTTCTACATGAATCCTTTCTCTTCTTTTTCCTTATTCATTTTTCATTCTTTCATTTTCAGTTTTCATTTTTTTGTTTTCACAACTGTGCATAACACTTATTCATTTCAGAGGTGGAAGTGGGATCCCGACTTATTGAGAATAGAAGAGGTTGTTCCTTTAGAGAGGTAATTTATTATATACCTCTGATATGCATGTTAAGGTTTTCCCCTTCACCTTACTCTACTTGACTGAGTTGACAAGGCTTAACCCAAAAAAATCCAAATAGAGTAGGTGACACTAGTTAGTGTACAGGCGTTGTGTTTTCACTAAGGTTCTCCTAGAAGAGTACATATTTTCCTTCGACATATCATGGACTAAATATAACAAGTTTTGCATACAGAGGTAGGATGACAGATAACCAAGTAGTGATAGTAGTAAAAGGCCTCTTGTACTTTACCTAGCTTGTCTCAAGAGTCAAACATGGTTTCATGCGAAACTAACCTACAAACAAAACAAGAAAACAAACAATCTAGCTAAGTGGAAGCAGAAGAAAAAGTGAAAGAAAATTGAATAAGCAAACAAACAAGCAAAGAAACAAACAAAACAAAACAAGTAAGCGTACAAGCATGCAAGAAAACCAAGTGAAAGAAAACACTACTCCTACTCCTAAGCTAATGGTGTATGGGTCTAATCACATGAAGTGATATTTCCAATGGAGCTATCGATGCATTGGTTGACCCATATTGGTGAAGGATTGGTCCTCAAGCAACCTAGTTGTGTAGACCAGCAAGAAAGAAAGACATCGCAATGAAGACAAACATAATTCATGTTTAAAAGTGTTCATGGGGCATAAGTGAGTTCAGGTGCATGACACGTGTTCCATGGACTTGTCATGATGTTGTGAGACACTACATGCAGCTATGAAGAAAACACACATTCTTGACTGTGACATGCAAGAAAATGAAAGAAACAAAGACAACTTGCATCATGCATGCGTGCTTGCAATGTAATATTCCTCTAATGCATGAGCGATGGGATCATGCAATTCGAGTGGAGGAAGCAAGATCTGTGTGTGAGATTGATCTTCAATGCATAGAGATGAGTGATGAGGAGCCTTGGGAGATTGAACAATTTCCTTATCGAAAGTGAAACTAACCCCAAGAGAGTGAGGGCCTGACATAACCATCAGCTCATGCTGAAGTGCCTCACCAGCCTTGGGTGTTTTGACTTCATCGCTAGGTAGATCATCATAAATTTGAGGCTTCGAAATAAAAACTACAATAGAATCATGATCATGATAGAATATGGGAGTAAATGGATCACGATAGCCATGATAAAAAAAAATTAATGATTTCATCGGCATCCTCGTGATTTGATGAATCAAACAAAGGGGTATATGAGAAACGAACAAATTCATCCTCTGTGTTTCTGAAAAAGGTAGTGAAAATCAAGTGGTTTTTCAATGAATAACTTATCCTCTATGCTTTCGTATGATGGATTTACATCTATTGTGTCTTGTGAGTGATCAATAATGGGTGCATCTGTGGATGAAGATACACAAGTGAAATCATGGAGGGAAGGTTCACCAAAGATGTCAGGAAAGAACAGAGGAGGCTCAGACGCAAGGGAGTCGTCCTTCACCGAGTGTTGATGATGAAGTTCCCAATCATATTCCTCATGAATGACATCGCATGTTGGTTGTGCAATACCAACCCCATCAGTGGATTGATCCTTGTTCACAACAAGTGTAGAGTCCATAATGGAAGAACACAAGAGAGTATCATCCGGAGGATTAGCTGAGTACAAAGATGGAGGTTGTGGAACAAAATGCATATGACAACTTGATGGACTCACAACTAAATATGTTTGAAAATTAAGCAAAGTGATGTTGGTAGAATGTGATAGCTGAACATATGTGTGAACATGATCTCCCACATCACTCTATAGTGGTAGATCTGTTTGATGAGGGGACGACGAACAGTCACTTGTGACAGTGACCGCCTCCATCTGTGATTTCTCAACTCCATCACTGAAGAATACTGAGTGAGGCTTGATTTCAAAATTATTCTTGGGATGAGCAGATTTCTTAACAGAGTACTCAAATTGGTCAGAAAGATAGAAAAATTCCATCTGGCTCTTTGGAACCTGAAACTGTAAATCACGAAAGCGCTACCAAAAATCCATAGTCGATTCATGTGGACCCTTCCATTGTTGTAACATCTTTTGGTGAAGATGGTCTGGATCAAAATGATAGAAGGTGTCTTCAATGATATCACAGAAGTGCTCAAGTGAGTGCACGATGTCAGCCAATAGGATGCACAACCATCGATGTGGAGATTCATGAAGTGTGTATGCAAGTAGCAAACTGGCTTGTTCGTCAGAACATCCATCTTCCTCATGAAGCATGGAAATAAAGTCATGTAAGACCTCAAGCTAGGCCACTTTGCCTTCACCATAATATGTGTAAGTGGACAAGAGATCGAAAAACTCCCTTGTGAGGGTAACAGGTTTGTGATTCAAAAAACATCGTGGAGGGAGAACAGTGTAAGAATCCATGAAAGATATGCAAAGGTTCAAAACAGGATGAGAGGACTGTAGAAATTTTGAATAATTTAACACATATTCAATGGATATTATCCTGATCATGTACTATTGCGGAAAACATACAC